>CATIWM010052719.1:0-19335 GCA_949671775.1 Mallotus repandus
AATAAAACTTAATTTGGAGCTCTATAAGTCAAGTTATGATCATAATACTGAGACTGAAAAACTAGGTGCTTAAAACCCGAGAACAACATGTTATGAACCCTAAACCAAATCAACCAAAACAAGTAAATTACTTACCAATTGCATCAATACACAGTTTAGGGATGATAATTGATGATCTGAAATGGCTTTTATTTTCCAAAATTAGCTCACAAAAATCAGCTCTACTTAAAGAATTATGAATTTTCCTAGCTTTCTCTATTTCTTTCTAAGCTTTTCTTTTCTTTTCCTTAACAACTAAGGCTACTCTCACTAAAGCCACGACTAAAGAAGAATCCATATCTTATTGGATATATTAAAGGTGAAATATCCATTTTAAGCCTTAATGAAATGGTTTTCTCATCTATTAAACCTCAAGCTTTCAATTGTGCATTTTAGCATGTCTATTTGTTTCAATTGAGTCCAAAGCATCCTAAACTTTTTAAATCTCACACTTTATTTTATTTTTAATTCTAATCCCTTTTATTCTCAAAATTTTACTCATTTTGAGTGGCATCAAAATTCTAAAATTTTCACTCTTTGATCGAATACAAATCACGGTTAACCCGATACACTAACTTAACTACAAATACTGGCTTATACTTAAATTCTATCAACATGTATGTAAATGCAATGTATTATGAATGCAATTGTACCTATAATTAGGGTATGGAGGTGACAATTAAGATGTATTATTGATTTTCAACAAATGAAAGATTTTTTTTTTCCAAAAAAAAAGGGACAAGTAATATAATAAAATAGAAGGTGTAAATACTAATTACCTCATCGTTGATTTATTACTAACTTTAACAGGCTGAATTCATTTTTAAAAGTATTTAATCAAGGCAAAAGACTAAATAACTATTTTAAAATTATTGTTAACACTTGATCACGAGACTCAATGATCATAAATTTTGTAGAAATAATGTTATAAAATAGCAATCACAAATAAATTCAAGATATCCATTTTAAAATTAAAATCTTAAGCCTATCTTTAAGGTTCATTGTTTTGTGAGTCTGTTAGGATATATTTTAAATATTTTACATGTATTATGACTAATTTAAAATTACTTATAAATTTTTTTTTCAAATATATGCAGATAGATTTCTAAAGTCATTGTACAGTACAAATGTTTACATTGATAAAAATACAACTTAAAACTGTTAGATTAATTTTTTTAAAATTATAACTATTGACACATATTATAGGTAGTGATACACAAGAAAAATTAATGATTATAAATTAAATAAAAATCAATCTAGGAATTTTAATTTTATTTATATAAATATAAAGTTTGTACCATAACAATAGCCAGATTTCTAAGTTATCTAAATTTATAGGGAATTTATCTTTACAATAAAAATGATCCAAATTTCATTTCAATTTAGAAAAAGATTATCTTTTTGTTTTTATTTAGCAGAATCTTATTATCTTTCGAAAATAAAATTTTTATTCTAGTTTTAATTTAGAAGTAGACTTCGATTCCGTTTTTAATTTAGAAACAAATATCAATTAAGAAAAGCAACTTAAATTTCATTTTGAATTGAGAAATGAAAATAAAATTCTATTTCTAATTGAGAAATAGATATCAATGTTGTTTCTAATTAATAGTTATAGTGGCATTACCTTACTAGCTGTTTCTAATTCACTCGTCAAGTCTCAAGTTCTATGTTTCAAATCATTGTTAAATTATCATTAATTATAACTAAAGCTATATATATTACTTCAAATATTATTAATTATAACTAAAAATGATCGAGATTTTTGAAGCTAAACTCACAGAATATATATGGAAGTATATCTCGTTTTAGTTTAAGAATAAAAGACCGTATTTGAAAAAAAATAATATTTCATTTAAAATTTAGTTATGAAAAAAAATGTCAAAACGGTATTTATGAAAATATTTTTCTATTCCTCAGGCCGTTATATTCAATGGCTCTAAATGGGACGTTTGTTCAGGTAGACGGTAGTTCTACCAATTTTTTGAAACACTGAATTAAGCATGAATGGATCTTTTCACAACGAACAAAATATGATACAACAAACTGATCCAACTCTATTGATCAAAGGAAAAAAAACACTGATCCAACTCGAAGATGCTACAAGACATCTAACTAGGAACACCTATGGCTGTCAGGCCGCAATCAGGGTGTGGCTGATAGGCCTGTTAGTCTTTGTGGAAATCATGAAATCAAGTGGTGCACCGTGCACTACTGGGCATAGACATGTTCAGCAGCATTTAACTTTTTAGGTGCAAGACTGGCATTCTGCTATCATTATAGTTTTCCGTAGTAAATTCTTTTTTTTTTTTTTGTCACATTGAATTATATTCAACAGAAACAAACAAATTACAGAATAATATCGTTTTGAATAAGAAGCAAAAGCTGAGTGGGGATATTAGCCCACTGATCACCATATTGAAACATGAAATTATTTCTACTTAGCCAATCAGCAACCCGATTGGCGCTTCTATGGACGTGTTGAATGGAGATTACGTCGGCCCTCACTTGGTCTTTAAGAGCTTGGATTTCTTCTATAATAGCGACAATCTCCCATTGGACGTCCTTCAGGTCACTGCGTAAGGCTTCTGTAACAACCTCAGCATCTATCATTACATTATGCAATCCCCTCTTAATCACAAACAACCCCTACTTCTGCTATCACCGGAGAACCACATCTAACCTTTTTAGACACTGCATGAAGAATAGAACCTTTAAAATCTCTGCAGACAAAAGCTATCTGGCCAAGCTTTTCCTTCCTGTCAAAGGCTACATCACAATTTATTTTCAAACAGCCTCTGTTTGGGGGATTCCAGTGGTTGTTTAAGACCTCCCCTCTGTCCCCTCTGGTCGTTTAAGCCCGGCACCTACTTATCCCTCCAAATATGGACCGACTTTCCTGATGAGATATTCCACCTGCAACCCTCTTCGAGAACTTCTCTTCCTTGAAGCAAGCTAGCCCAAATCCATGAGGGGCGGTTTCCTCCTTTGCCTCCATAAAAGAGCAATGCGGAAAATATAATTTTTTTAAGAGTATTGCTGCCATTGAAGAAGGATTTTTTATTAAATTCCAACCCTGCTACGCTAATATTGCTTTGTTGAAGAAACTCATCTCCCTAAAGCCGAGTCCACCCTCATATTTGCCTTGGGTAATTGTTTTCCAGCTTACCCAGTGAATCTTCCTTCTGGATTCTTCATTTGACCACCAAAAATTATTGATTAGCTGCTCCATTCTTTTGTTTATCCCTGTTGGTAACATGAAAATCGACATCAAGTAGGTTGGTATAGCTTGTAGGACAGCCTTTACCAGAACATTCCTACCAGCTTGAGTTAAAAGCTTTGCCTTCCACCCTTGTACCTTTTGTGCTATTCTCTCTGTAAGAATTGTACACAGCTGAGTTTTTGAGCTTCCCCAATCCGATGGCATACCAAGATATTTGGTAAGGGGTCTAAATTCCTTTATCTCCAAAATTGCCGAAATTTTAGCTCTTTTTTGAGGAGAAGTGTTGGAACTAAACAGAATTCCAGACTTATTTAAATTAGCACTTTGCCCCGACACATCACAATACACCTTAAGAATTTCCTTCAGCTTGATAGCTTCATTCTCTTCGGCTCTTCCAAACATTACAGTGTCATCCGCAAATTGGATGAGTTAGAGATGTGCATCTATTGGTTGCAAATCTAATAAATGTGGTGGCCACAATAAATGAATTTAATAATAATAATAATATTAAGAATAATAATAATAATAATAATATTATTATTATTATTATTATTATTATTATTATTAGTAGCAGTGAGTAATTTTTTTTTTTACCAAAGCAGTGATAGTAATTATGTTCGAAATAAACAGTAAAAAAATGTTTGAAATAGCATATTAAATTTCAATTAAAATTTCATATTAAGCAGATAAATTTTAAAATATTCAGAATATAAGCATTATAATCTATCCATAACTCAAAAGCTTAACTTTTTTCCTTCAATAATTCCCTCCTATGCTTGATGATTGCTAGAATTTTCACATGCATGTTTTTCTCCCCTTCTAAGTTTCGCTAAAAGATGTACCAGGAAAAATTACGGCCAAAGAAAATATGTCCGCAGGACAGCAGCAACAATTGCAAAGAGATCTTTGCAGCTCTTTTTTTCTTTATCATGCATGAGACAGTTGGTAGGGTTAGCCAGTCTAAAAGCTAGTGCAAATGCATACATTTTGACAAGTGGAAGCTCCTTCAATTCTTTGTATGGAGATCAATCTGCCTCTTAAGTACTCTTTGGGAATCAATCCATTGGAGAGATGTAAATTTTTAATGTATCTGCCTTCAAGAAAACCAAGAATACAGCAATTTTATGAAGAGTATGAAAATGGTAACCTTCATTTATAGATAGAAAGAAATTATATCTTTAGTGCCCCAAGGAGGGCAGTCTACCGGCTTGCCACAGTCCTGGAAGCAGCTTCGCCAACACTCTCGGAGTGGTGCCTGGTGCAACTTGAGTTATCAAGCAGCGACATTATTAAGTGCTTAAACGTAAAACAATGAAGAAATACAAAATCGATACCAAATGCAAATTCAGGTGTCACTCCTACCTCTAATAATGTCCAACCTTGCAATCACAACTCTTCTGTAGAATGTGTTTCAGGCCACCGACTGCAACCATGACACATTCTCTAAGCCACAGATTCTATTTCGATCATGAATCTCTTTCTGTGCATTCTGTGTCCCACCACTATCTTCAAGTGTAGTTTTTCCATAAAGCGAAGAAATTTAAGGCACATACTAGAAATTGCACATTTGAACAAAAGAAAATGCACATATAACTGATAGGAAAGGGAAAAAATATAAAATATAAAACCAAAAAGCAAAATTATATTTGCAGACCAAATACAAAATTTGAAAATTAAGGTTCACCTTGTTGTTCAGAAATATGTAACCTAGAATCCTGTTCATTCATCCAACATTGTTCAAAAGAAAATTTCCTACAGCAAAGTAGAGAACACACCTAGGACATCATGTTCCACACCAAGAAAACTTTTTTTTTTTCCTTTCACCGAGACCATAAACTTGCATTCTGCACAATTGAGGAATTCTTATGCATTCCTCTTTAATGAGAATAACATGAAGATGCTTTTCCCCAATTATTCTTCTACATGTTAAGCAAATCCTCTTAGCACACAATACATTATATTACAGCAAAAGGATGAAAGAACGTCTAAGACATGTACCACCAAAATTTTATTCCCAAGCCATGCCTGATTGATTATTTGAAGTTTGCAAGCGCTGCTGATCTTTGTAGAGAGTTATCCAATGTTATAATAGCAAAGCATTTTGTCTCTGCATTTGCTCGCAGTAAGTGCTAAAGGTTTCTAAAGAAACCTTCAAAAAAAGAAAATAAAAACATTGTTTATTCTTCATTTAGGTTTTTTAAAAAAAAAAAAAAAAAACCCTCTCCCATCCCAAACTAAATATTGTGTAATCTTCATTTAGAAAATTTACACTCTGGCATCAACCCACTGCTACAGCAATTAGCAGACCAATCTGATCTAATCCTTCAGAAATGTTTGATAACAGCAACAGCACAAGTTCTTTGGTTCATGAGATTAGTTAGCCAAACAAATTGATTCATAACTTAAAAATCCCTAATTTTGTGATGATCATCTTACAAAATTTGTTCTCAGACTCACAACTCTATTCCATATAAAGTCATAACTCTTTTACGAAATTTTTTTCTTGGACCTAATATTTTGTTGAGCCTCATAAGCAGATTCCGACAAACTAATATAAAAAAAAAGAACTCAATTAACAAAAACACACAGAGACAGCATACACATGTGGCAATTGGAATGTGATGTGAGCAGTCAACAAACCCTTCAACTAACTACTCTATCAATCAACAAAACAAAAAACCCAAATTGAAATATGGTTTCAGAAATTCTGAACTAATATCATCATTAAATTACTTTACTAAACAATTTAAAGAGTAGTTATTGTGCAGGGCAGAAAATAAATAATGACATTAGTTACCACTTATAGGACAGCACTTCTGTAAGTAAAATCAAGATTGCTGTACTCTAGAAAAAGAGCAAGCTCAGCTCCTGTGCCCATAATCAATAATGCTTCATCTACCATCACACCTGGTGTTATGGCTGCTATTTGGTGGTCTTTCAAATGTTTGAAATTCTCAATGAGCAAAAACAGTGTCATTTCGCCTTGGAGGTCTGTCAGGAATACTTCCTGGCTTGAATTTTGAAGCCTCATGTTTAGCCAACTCAGGGGGCACATGACTATTGCTCTGAATAAGCATCTGCTTGAGATCATAAAATACCTCAGTGTCATGGAGAGTCAAGAATGTTGTAGCCACACCTGATTTTCCAGCACGACCTGTTCGTCCGATACGATGAGTGTACATTTCTATATTCCCAGGCATATCATAATTAAGAACATGGGCAACATCAGGTATGTCAATTCCACGACCAGCAACATCTGTAGCAACAAGTACATTGTATCTCTTGGTCCTAAAGCCCTCAAGGCTAATTTCCCTTTGCTCCTGGGACTTCCCACCATGCAGAGTTGTAACACGATATCCTGCTTTATCAAGATTCTTGGCAACTGTATCTGCATTCTTTTTCGTGTTAACAAATACAATTGCTGTCTTATCTCCAAGTTCATCAAGCAATCTCTGTAACTTGAAGAATTTCTCTGATTCTTTCACCATGATCACGTGTTGTGATATTAATTCCGTTGCCTTTCCAGCAGTTCCAATGTTGACTACAACAGGGTTTCTTAAATACTTCCTAGCAAGACGCTCAACAGCAGGTGGCATAGTAGCACTAAACATATAAGTAGTACGGTAAATCCTTTTCTCATCAAGCTCTTCATCTTCATTTTCTGGTTTTAAATTGCTGGAAGGCATAGCATCCAACACGCCAACAACCTGAGGTTCAAAACCCATGTCAATCATCCGATCAGCCTCATCAAGAACAACATAGTTGCACTGATTCAATACAGCATAACGCCTCTCCAGGCAATCAATCAAACGACCTGGAGTAGCAATAACAACCTCACACCCTTGCCTAATTTTAAAACCTTGCTCCTCAATAGACTGCCCACCAACAATAGAAACCACTTTAATACCCAAATAATGAGCAAATTTGACAGTCTCATCCTCAATCTGTTGAGCTAATTCACGAGTAGGTGCCATAACAACAGCATAAGGTCCCTCAGCTTCATTCTCCTCACTCATAGGAGGCAATCTTGAAATATAAGTTAACATAGGCAAAACAAAAGCAGCAGTCTTACCAGAACCAGTCTCGGCAATCCCAATCACATCTCGCTGTTGCAATCCTAATGGAATAGCCGCCATTTGAATAGGAGAAGGCTTCTTATATCCAGCCCTCTCCACCGCTTTCAACAGCTCAGAAGTAAGCTTACTCTCAGCCCAGCTTCTCATGGGACGAGGAATTTTGGAACCCTTGTAGGAAATATTAAAATCTTCCCTAAAAATCCTCCAATCTCTCTCAGTCATTTCATCAAGCTTCTTCTCAGACCAATGTCTATCAACTCTCATATCAAAAGTATCATATAGATCAGCTGCCTCCTCTTTAAGCTTCCGGGCAGCAGCCTCCTCAGGCTTCTCTTCAACTCCCTCTTTTTTACGAATCTCTTCTCTCATCTCTATCTCATTCTTAGCAGCAAGCTTCTTCTGCTCTCTCCGATCCATACCAGCGCGAAACCCTCTACCAAACAGCAATTGAGCCTCGTGAGGGTTTTGATATAAAGAATTCATATCTCTAGAAGTATCCTCAGTATTTTCCCAGTCGAATGAGAATCGAAATTTTTCGCTAGGTTTAATTACCCTCTTTTTAGGTTTTTTAGATCCTAAATACTGCTCTTTAATCGCATCTAGCTCCTTTTCGCGCTCTCTGTCCGCTAATTTCTCCACGCGAGCACGCTCTCTTGACTTCGTCTCCTCTTCCCGCTCGCGTTCACGGCGAGAGGAACGGTCCCGCTCCCTGTCACGGTCGCGGTCGCGGTCCCGGTCCCTGTCACGGTCTCGGTCTCTGTCGCGGTCCCTTTCACGGTCGCGTTCGCGATCCTTGTCGCGGTCACGGCGGTCATAATCGGAAGGCTTTTGAGTGGCATTAAGGTCGTTGGAGGGACGAAGCTGGGAGAGAAGCTGCTGCTGGCGGAGCTTCTGGTGTTGAGCTTCTTCTTGGCGGCGCTCGAGAGCTAATTGCTCCCGCTGGGCTTTGGTCAAGAAGAGGGGTTTCTTGGCGATGTTGCTGTTGGCAGTTGGGTCTTCGCTGGAGCGTTTCATGGCGTCGGAATTGGAAAAGAAAGAGACAGAGATCGCTTGGTTAATTGCAGGAGGGGAAAAAAGAGGGAAATTACAAAATAATGCCTATGACAAGAGAAGAGAAGATAAGCACAGATGCTTCCAGAAGGTTTATAATTACTTGCTGCTCTGCGACTTGCTTATGTACGAGGAGATGAAAATTATTATATTTATTTATCATTTTGATGAATACTTGTTTTTATTGTAATAGTTTTTATTAATTTAGATATTTTATTTACAGATTTTAAATATTACATATTAAATACTAAAATTTTTTTTTTACACCTGAAGATCAAGAGGATGAGAATCGCAACTACGATCTTACATTATAAAATCTATCACGTGAGCCACATGCTACAAAGTGAAGATTAAATATTAAAATATTTAACTCATTTGTAGTTGGTTTAATTTAATTAATATGAAAATGGGAATTCATTTTTTTTAAAGGAATGTAGAGTAACAAATGATTTCATTAATTAAGTATTATCATTTTCATTGTAATGTGAATTTTAATGAATTAAACATTGATTTTCATCACTATTTTTATATTTATGAAACAAATTTTTATTTTTATTTTTATATTTATACTTTTCTATTTTTAGAAAAATGGTGTATTAACTCTTTTTTAATTTAGTATTTTAAATATGCAAAATAGTAGTTAAAAGTCTGAATATTCAATTTTTACCATTATTTTATTATTTATTTAGCTAAGTGTCCCAAAACAATTCTAAATTGCATCTCTAATTTTATTTTTAAAAAAATACTTATATAGTATTTTAAATAATAAATTAACTTAAAATTTCTTCTCTTATATTATAATTTGTCTTTTTAGTCTAATTTTTTTTAAAAAAATAACTCTTCCTCATCTCATTATATTAAATTTTAAAATTATTGAAATATTAATAAAAGAAAATAATAATATTCAATTAATCTAAGTACTTTTGTCAAATTTAAATGAATAAAAATTTAACTAAAATTAAATAAAAATAAAAATTCAGTTATTATATAATTAATAAAATAAAAATAATGTTTTAATATTTAACTCAATGAGTAAAAAAAACCTCTATCACCACATAAACAATGAAGTTAATAATTTTATATGACATTAGAAAATTCACTCAATTTTTTTTCTTTTTTATGCTGCAATTGTATTTGAAAATGATATATATATATATAAAGGGGTTTAGGTGTCATCCTCTTATGGTTTTGGGTGGTAATGTTTATCCTTAAATTTAGATATAAAAATCTCCATTTGGGTTTTATCATGTAAGAATCATAGAAAAAAAGAAAGAAGAGGGGAATTTGAGAGAAGAGGAACGTGGGAGCTTGCAAAGAAGGTGAGTGGATTTTGCTTATTTTCTTCCTTCTTCTTGAATAAATTTCTTCATCAATTCTATTAATTTCTTTATCAATTCTACTTTGATCCAAGTATAGAATCTCTTCTTCTTTATGTAGAAACCCTCCTTGACCACTTGTTTCTTTGAGTTATGATTTGATTTCTTGTGATTCTTGGCTATTAAATTGATCAAAGTTATGATTGATTGTTTCCTTTGGTTTTTTACCTATCTCGAATCCTTGTGAGTTTTGAGGGGGAATTTAAGTTTAAATACTAGGCTTGTAACAAAGTTCTATACAAATTAATAATATATTTATTAGATTTATCAGTATCATAAAATGACTTCAAACAAGTAATTGGTGAAGTGATTATGTCTACTTGGATCATCTTTCATGGTTCTTGATAATAAATCCTAGTTGGCTAAATTATTTCTTTATATAAGTTAAACTTGCTTACACGAGAAATTAGAATTTATGAAACCCATTTGATAAATAGCTAAATAATTAGGCAAAACTAAGAGTTAATAAAGTTAAGTAATATCATGAAGGCATAGTAGTAATAATAAAAATAATAGTAATAGTAATAATTATTGATAATAAAAGTTATTATTGAATAAATTATGGAAATAAATAGTAAACGATGTGAAAATATGTATATTTGAGTACGACACAAAAATTTAGAAGGTTTTAGTAAGACTGCGCTCAGGGTGTGGCTGGGTTCAACGAGACGTAAGACTGTGTCCGTGACACAGCAGCTCGCGTGATTTAAAGAGTTTATTCGTACTTTGAGTATGATGTGTTTATGAATTGACGGAAATTGAGATTTATGTTGGCCAAATTATGATAACTGTTGTGTGGACGACGCTTGAGATTCAATATGCTGTTGTGGCAAATCCAAGTGGTATTATTTGTATGCATACAATTGTGATGAACCTTCGATGTGTTGAATGGTACCCGCCACATCAATAACAACTTGTAATTATATGTTGAGTGCTCTTGTAATGGCAAATTTATTATTTGTAACGTTTTAAATATAAATCTTAAGAATCGCTAAATGCTCCTGTGCCGACGAGAACTGATGTGCTAATATGTTATGATAGGAAAATCTTAAATAAAGGAAGTGTAATTTTAGACTAAATATTTTACAATATGCTTGTTAAATTATTATGGAAATATAGAGCGTATTTAATATAAATTAGATTAAGTAGTGCAAAAATTATGGTGTAAATAATTAGTGTATCTCTTACATTTATATGTCTACCCTATTGCTCACATTTTATTGCATCTCTTCTAGTTAAAATTCTTATTTCCATTCCACTTATCATTGTACTCTGTCCACTCACTGAGTGTTTTCTCTCGAAAATACTTACAACTCCTTTTTATAAAATTTTTGAGAGTAAAAGGTTATTATGACTAGTTGTCTAGAAGATAGCTTGGTATTTTAGCAGGTGTAGTAGAATTTGGGGGGAGCTTGACGGGAAATGTTTTGCTAGAATATTTTATTATAGAAATGTAAAGTGTTTTGAGCATATTGTTTTGATAGTTTGTAATTCAACGCTTGTATATAATTAGGAAGTGGGATCTAGATTGGTTATATGTAATGGTGGAGTGTAGCTATATGTTTAAATTGTAAAAGTTAAATAGTAGTTGGATGAGATAGAAGTAATACTTTGCCACACCAGTGCTTGAGCTAGGTAGGGTCAGGCAGTGGCCATCTAGCAAAGGTATTGGTGGGGTTAGGGTGTTACACTTCTTCCATTACTTAAGTCATTTTGATTTCATAAGTGAGAAGTTTCCCAAGAAGTTCATCCGTAGGTAGAGTAGAGAGGTCATTTGACATCTTCATTTGAGAATTTCTTTCCAAGTTTTCTCATAGCATTGACAAGAGTGATAAGTCTACTATACATCTCACCAATTTTCTTATTGGGCTTCATTTCAAACAACTCATATTCTCTTCCAAGCATTTGCAACTTCTTATTTTTAAGTTGATTAGTACCTTCATGTTTGGTCTTTAAACACTCCCAAATTTCTTTGGTCATTCTCAAGTGCTTAATTCCATTGTATATTGGGTTTTGTGATCAGAAATGCAGCGAAAAAATAAGACTTTTTACCATAAAACCCATAACTCGGATCCATGTAATTCGAACTAGATTGATTGAGAGGGTTTTCAATCACTTACCAAGACGTTCTTAAGGCAAGATTGTTGGAAGGATAAGAGGGGGTTCACACCGGTGACACCCTACCTTGAGCTTTATGTATACTTTTTATCGGATTGAGACGTTACCAAAAGATCACGCCCTCTACGGTATCCACACGAACTAGGTGATCCAAAGCAAAGTAGGTCTGCTAGAACCTTTTTTGTCCCACAACACAAAAACTCTTTATGTATTTTCTTTTTACAAAAGAAGTGTAGGAAGAAAGAGGAGAAAAAGTGGCTTAGCATAAGCATGGTAAACCCTAGAGAATAAGATGTATATATAGCTATCCTTTCTAGGGCTTTATACATCTCCACTTACCAAAACAATTTTGGTAAGTCTAAACTTCCTTTTTCTATTTTGATTCTAATTCCAAACTAGAATCATTTCCTATTTATTTTAGATAACTCTTACCTAAAATAAAGGAAATAAATAAATAAATACTAACATAAATATATACATACATACATACACACACACACACACACACACACACACACACATATATATATATATTTACTTATTTATTTAATATTTCCATTGAGATAATTATTGGGCTTATTAACCCAAGTCTGCTTTGAGCCTGTTCTAAGTGTGCGACCCTGTAGGTTCACATAACGTTGACAATGGACCTAAAATCCCATTTTAGCCCACAAATCATAATTGGTCTCTAGCAAGACATTATAACTACCCAAGTTATGTGAAGGTCGATAATCCAACATAACCTAATACACAACGTGTACTATAGTCCTTTTGTCACATGATATCCTATTGAACATAAGGCATTAAATATGTCATCCTTATATTGTTCAATCATATTTTTGCTCGATCCTAAGTAGACTGATACTAATAACTCTTTATCATTCTAGCATGGTCATGTATTTCTATTCAGTCTAACTCATCGAGCAGCCAAATAGATATCTTCTTAAAATAACTAAGGGACAAATTCCATCTTAATCACTCACATTCCTCACATAACTCATTCTATATCCAATCACAACCTGTTTTACCATCCGGTTAAAGTATGGTGTAGGGATGTGTTAAAATACAGAACTTATCATGTAGGAAACCATGGTGATCTCAGGTCAGAGGACTCAAATAATACTACTATGATGAGAATCACCTATGACAATAATCCATGT
Source organism: Mallotus repandus (assembly GCA_949671775.1). Classification (NCBI taxonomy): domain Eukaryota; kingdom Viridiplantae; phylum Streptophyta; class Magnoliopsida; order Malpighiales; family Euphorbiaceae; genus Mallotus; species Mallotus repandus. The sequence continues at coordinate 13,040 of CATIWM010052719.1, forward strand.
GGTATTTTCATAGTGGGTCGATCCAATATATCATTTCTCTAAATATGTACCTATGAGTTTGACTTAATATCTCATATACATGATCAGTAAAACTTAATCATCAATCAACCTTATATTAGTCCTTATTCATTATTGTTCCCACAATAATAATTGACTAGGGATATTTATATTAGAATTCAAGTATCATCTAAAAGTTTTACTATCAAGTCACGTACTTGATGATCTTAGTAGAATTAACTAATCAAAGATAATACTAGAATTAGCCAGTAATAATAAAAATGCCTCTTTATTATTAAAATAGAAATATGACAAAGTCAAAGTACGACCATTATATATTTGGCCTAGGGCATAACACTAACATTGTATTCTTCTCTACTTAAACCATAATAGAGGATGGTGATTGCCCTTCTGTTTCTTAAGTTAGCTTTGATTTAATCATCATTCCATACCTTTCTAGGAATGGACACATCATTGCCTTAATTGTCTTTTTTTGTTAGAGGACTCCAACCTTCTTCAATAATATCCCATAAATTTACTCCTTTACTATCCAAAAACATCTCCATTTTATTTCTCCAATATGCATAGTCAGTGCCATCAAAGAATGGAGGTCTTATGTAGCTAGGACCATGAACATCGAGGGCGGCAATAACTTAACTTGTGGAGGCCATGATCTTTTCTCCAAGAGGATTAAATCTTTAAGAATGGAGACTAAAGCTTTGATACTAAATGTAATTCCATAAGTGCCAAGAGGGGGGTGAATTGGCTTTTTGAACAATATGGGTAATTTTGATTTTTCACCCAAGAGCTAACTAAAGACAGATATAGAGCTGAATTGGATGATGAAGAAGAAGAAGGATAAAAACTTCAAGGATTTATAGAGGTTCCACCCTCAAAGCCTACTCCTCTTCTTAACCACTTGTTAAGAGTTTGAATCTACTATCAATCTACTTTAATGGTGTAGATTAAACCTTTATAAGCTTAAACCAAACTACCCAAGTGTTTTTCTAAGGCTCACACTTAAACCCAATGCTAAGAACAATCATCTTAGCTTACAAGAATTTTAAAACCCTAACCCAACTCACTCAATCTCACTATTGAGCTATTGAATGAAGGTGTTAAACTCTCACCAACCCATAATTAAGAACACTCTTGAGATAAATAACAATTACAAGAATTAAAATAAAGCTTTGGGTGGTTGAAGAATTGATTTCAAGATTGAATGCACAAATATTGTTCTAAATTTGGTTGCTCAACTTCATTAATTTTCTCCAGCTAAAAAATGACTTGTATTTATATCCTCATAGAAGAAAAGAGCTGCTGAAGGTGCATTTAATGCAAATAGAGCTGTTGAAACCACCCAAAAAAGTAGCAGGTCTGCAACATTATCATGATCATGAAGAATTTATCATGATCATGACAATTAGAGGGCGCCAAGACATAATTTTGAATTTTCGCGCTTTATAATCATGACTCTAGTGGTGACGATCTGTCATGATCATTTTTCATGATTATGACACTGGTTGTGACTAGCTTCGGGAAATTTCCCAAATTTGATTTTTGTAATTTTGCTAGAAAATTTTTTCTGATGATTGGAACTCATTTATTATCACCTAAAATGAAGATATCCATCATTTTCCACCAAATCCTAATTTCACTTTTGCCATAAAAATTTGATCTCCGTTTTTGCCCTTTGTAACAGTCATGATGCACTAATCACTGCTTGTGCCACAATTGATTGTTGCAAATTTAAATGACCTGAATATAAATACTTAAGCACACAAGTTAAATGTAATTTTACTAAATTAATTGTGACCATAAAAAATGACCGTTTTAACCTCATGGTTCAACAAATTTGAACCAAAAAATATAGGGTCTAATGTGAAACTAGGGAAAAAAGTGAGGGTCCAATTTGCACCTTTTCCTATCAACCCCCACAAATTACTAAAAAACCAGGAAGGCTTAAAAAGCAAATAAAGAAAGATAAATATGAGCCAAAAAAGCAATCCAAATTTAGGAAGTATTCAAAAAGGGGTGTTCAAATGACATGCTCCCTTTGCCATATACAAGGACATAAAAAGCAAGGTTGTCTAGTCAAAGGCCAATCAAATACAAGGGTAATATGTTGATTGATTAGAGTATAATGTCTTTGTTAATTGATTATATCAGTAATATGTGCATTACTTTTCATATTCCAATGCATTATATGCCAAGTGAACAACAAAATTAGTTTATTGTGCAAAACAATGTGCCTATTATGGATATAAGTATGCCTAATGCTTAAGGAAGTCTTCCTCTAATGACAACATATGAAGTTAAAGTAGAGTATGATACAAGTACTTTTGTTCTATCACAGGTATATGAATTTTTTTTAAATTCCATATTTGTTATGATCAAACTAATTCTATTTTAATGTTTCACTAAAAAAATTACAAGACATAGTAAATATTTTTTGTGATCAATATTGATACTGCTAGGAACAATCAAACTAATCCTAATGTAGATAATCAGGTCAATGTAAGTGGATCAATACAGACATATTTTGAAAGGGGCGCAAGCAGTTCTAGGAACATTCAAGTATGAATGTTGTGAATAACCAAAAAATGTTTATGCATTTAGTGTTGTGAATAACTAAACAAGTTGATTAATGAAAATTGGATTAGGAAGAGGCACCAATATAAGTGGTCATGGCAATAGAAGCAAGAGGTATGCTGCACACACCCTATCGTCTCAAGTAAAAAAAAAAAGCTAGGCTTTCTAGATTTGGAGTTTGTGTACTTGATAATGGAATGATAGTGAAAATTGTAGTTCAATCACTTATTTATAAATTATTACATTACACCTAACTAGCTACTAATTTTTTTTTTATTGAAACTAGTATGGGCTTGCTACGTCTAGAGTTATAAACATACCTTCAGCCATCAAATCATCAATAACCATAACTAAGGATTCAAGATTTAAACCTTCAGGTTTAAGGTAGAATAGAAAATCAGCAATAACTCAATAAATAGAAAAAGAATACAAAACATATACCAGAAACCCCAATACTAAGTTTTCAAGCTCTATTAAGTCAGTCAAGTCAATTTGCATCTCAAAGACCATCTATAGCTCCAAGCAACACTACAACCACTTAGAATTGCTTGATTTCTTATTGTATTTTGTAAATATGCCATTTGGTGTCATTTTTATGCATACCACAATATTGTTAATGAGATAATATTAAACTCTAACTATAACATATAGTGCTACTTATTTTAGAAAAATGCTACTTATTTTATCTAATTATCTTAAACATTAAAGAAATGTTCAGAGTTTGTAACTTTGAAGTTATAATATAAGTTTATATTTGTGCTTTACTAAAGTTCTTTTGCATGTCTTATGCTTGTTTTATGCATGTAATGTTTTTAGTTATATTTGTGCTTTAAACATGTTGTTCTATGCCTATAATAAGTTGTTTAACAATCACAGAGAACAAAGTAATGGAAAATTTTAACTTTTGTATTAATAATATACCCATTACATTATGATATATTGCTACAATATCGCCCCACCAAAATTAGCAATATCACATGTTTAATTACAATTTCAAAAACTATACAACTACAAGAGCTACTTAACTTCTTTCATACCTACATCAGTTAATTATAAAATACAAAAGCAACTTCTAGAATGATAGAATCCAAGTTGCTACCTAACTCCATTTATACCTTCATTAGAACTTACTTCCTATAAACACTACAAATAGAATAATAATTAATAGCACTATGAAATGTTTTTGCATTTTTTCAATTATTCTTGCTTTATCTCTTTCAGCTTCTGTTTCTCTTATCTTTCTCAATAAACCCAAAATAACATGTCTAGATTGCTCAACTATGTTGACCCTTTGCATGATCAAGGTCATGATCAATCTTAATTCCACTTTTATTTGGACTATAATAATCAATTTCTATTCACTAATATGTTTGATTAAGTGTGACTATAAACCATGAATTAAATATCAATTTAAAGCTTAATTAAAGCCTTCAAAGACCTCTATAAATGTCCCTTAAATCAGTGAAAGTGATCCAAGTCCAAGAGAAGTCATTTGAAGACAAAAACATGATGTTTTTTCCAACCCACCCACCGCTCATGATCCTGAGGAGTGCCCATGACATGAAAGCTTCTTGAAATCATCTTGAGCTCCTCATGATCCACTCCTCATAATCCTGAGTTGTCTGCTCACGATCTTGAGGGTGCCACTCATGATCCTGAGGAGCCCTTGACAAGTTCTAACAAATAAATATATGAGCAACGGTCATATTTTTTACTCTCATGACCCTGAGGGTGTCGCTCATAATCCTAAGCAGACATATCACTGGGAAAAGTTGAATTTACACTAAATGAATTTGATAAAGGTTTTGGACACTTGAGGGCTTCTAACAACTATTTTTCATCACCAATTATATAAACAATACTTAAAACCTCATTTAAGAAGTTAGAGAGTTAGTATAGGAAATTCATTAAGCCAAATTTTACTCTTTTACATTTATTCTTTGTATATCATTTGTATGTGAATAAACTCTTTTTGAGTTTGTAATTACCCTTCTGTGGAGAGTTGGGTGAGTTCTTAGTTGATAGGATTCTTTCTTCTACTCTTTCTTAGGATTAAGAAGTGGGTAATAAGGAATCAATCAACATCGGATTACTGTTGAGCCATTATTAAAAACACATATATAAAAGGTTACGAGCTAGCCTTAAAAAAACTCTTATAGGAAGGTTTAAGTGTAAGCCTTGAAAACACTTAGGAATAGGTTTGTGTTGATCTTAGAAAAACATATTAAAGATTGGTTTGTGTTGAGCCAAGAAAAACACAAATTGTTATAAGGTTGGTGTTAAGCGTTAAAACATATTGTTGTAACAATCTTGGTAATAAAATTGGAGTGAGTTCAAAATCCTAACTTGAGGATAAGTTAGTTACGAGACGTAGGATTGGTTAAAAATTTGAACTTCCAAAAATCATTTGTATTCCTTTTAATCTTCTTATTGTTCTCATTCTTGATCTTTATTTCTTAAGCCTTTTCAATTTTCCTTCAAACCCTTAATCTCTCTTAAAATTCTAATTAGCCTTATTCACCCCCTCTCTAAGGCATTTTCAAACTATAAGAGGATCAAACCATAAAAAGTAATTGCATTCTCCATCACTCTGCAATTTCAACATTCAATTCATGAATAAAAAAGCCCAAAATTGACAAAATCCTAAATTATAAAATTGAATAAAATCCTAAAATAAAATTATGAATGAACATTACCCTATAATTTCTACATCAATTAGGGTTTATGCTTGTCCAGGATACCTCGTTACAGTTAATTCACCACAATTACATATGGAAACCATGAATTGTGCTCCCTTCATCAATTTGATAAATCCTAAATAAAAAAAATGAACAATTGGAAGAAGATAATGGAACTAAAAGAAATTATAGGAGATGGAAATTTTATGATCAGCCCATAAAAGGGTAAGAGATGTGATTCAAACAATAAAAGAGCTTACAGAAGATGCAATTGAAAAGGTTTTTTGGGTTTTTGCATAATAAAAGAGCCCCAGAGGGGGGGTGAATAGGGCTAATCGAAGATTTGAAGAAAATTAAAAGATTAAACAAGAATTAAAAAGGAATTGAGAAGGAAGAGCAATGAATACAAGTATTTAAGGAGTTTGGATTATCAACAATCCTACATTCCCACTTAACGTATCCCTAAGTTAGGATTTTTGAATCACCACAATCTATTCCCGTAGATTGATTTTTACAAACTTGAGTTTTAGGCTCAACTCAAACCTTACAAACAAGAGTTTCTAGACTAACTCTTCAACGACACAAACAAGAGTTTTGAGACTCACTCTTAAACCAAATCTCCAAGTGTTTTAATGGCTAAATACTTAAACTAATTCCTTAGAAATAAATCTCAATTCCCTTCTAATCCATCCCAAGACTTAGAAGAAGTAGAAATTCGATTTCTAACACACAACCAACTCTCACAAAGAACATTGAATAAAAGAAAATGAAGCTTAATGAACGCTTAAAGAGTTTTTGATAATCAAAGAGTAATGCAATTGAAGCGAGTCAAATTGTATACCCTAGTCTCTAAGGACTTAGTATAGAGCAAGTAGGGTGTCGATCCACAGGGAAAGTCGGAGAAATTTTGTATTAACCGGATAGTTACTTAGATGGATAGGCAAAAAAATTGTAAATAAGAGTAATAATTATAATAAATCAATCAAACTAAATAATAATTAATAACTAAAACAGTAAACACAAAATATA
>CATIWM010052729.1:0-13681 GCA_949671775.1 Mallotus repandus
AATTATAATAATATATTTATAAATAAATATTTTAAAAATATTTTATAATAGATAATTATAATATTAATTTTTAATATATAAAAATGATTATAATGTCAATTATATATATATATATATATATATATATATATATATTGAAAGAGCTCTAGAGGGGGTGAATATTCTACCGAATAAGAATCAAAACTTAAAAATAAATAAACAAAAATGAAAAAATGTTGAGAAAGAAGAATGATGAACACAAGAATTTAAGGAGTTTAGATTCTCAACAATCCTACGTCTCCACCTAACTTATCCCCAAGTTAGGATTTTGAATCAACACAATCTATTTCCCTAGATTGATTTTTACAACTTAAGTTTTAGGCTCAACTCAAACCTTACAACTTGAGTTTTCAAGGCTTACTTAAAAACTAATTCACAAGTGTTTTGAAGGCTTACACTAAAACCAAATTCCTAAGTGTTTTAATGGCTAAACACTTAAACCAATTCCTTTAGAATAGAACATCACTTCCCTTTTTCTAAACCCAAAAAATAGAAGAATAAGAATTTCTATTCTAATCACTCACCAAACTCTCACAAGAGTTTATCAAATACAAGAATGAACTAAAGAGAATTTTTAGCTTTAATTGAATGCTTGAGAATGTATAAATGAAAAATAAGTTTCTTAGCCTCTAAATGATCTTCAGAGGTTGTATTCATAGTTGAGCAATTCAATCATAGCTTTTAGAAACAATAATTTTGTTTCCAACAAATTCAAACTTCATTTGAATCAAATTTGGACTTTTAGCCTATATTTTCTCTAGTCTTGGTCGTGATCACACTTATCCCGGTCGGGATAATCAAAAGTATATCTATTATAGCTGTTATATTTGAAGCCTGTACTTTTTTGAGTCATAACTACATTGATCCCGGTTGTGACAGTGGCTTGGGATATGTTCTGGAAGATTTCTTCAATTTGGTGCAATTTTGGTCCCAGTCAGGACTTGCATGGTCCCGGTCGAGATCATGACTTTTAGCCATTGAAGACGATCAAATCAGCCTAAGATTTTTGCATAAAAGTTGTAGTTATTTGTCTTAGCTTTACATATCACTTTTAATCACCTCAAATGGACATATTTAGCTCAAGATTTTGTTGAAATACTAAGAGCTACTCAAATTAAAATGAAAACTACATATGCTGATTTTAATTGAAGATTTTTAGACCCAAATGATTTTGGATTTTAACAAGTAAGATCAATTCGGAAAGCTTGTGAAGTCTAATTCAAATATTAAGAAGATAACTTTCTCATTATAAAAGTCTAAGACTTCCAAAATCCTCCTGGAATCCCGAAGGTTGATTTAGCCCAAAAGCACGCTTAACTTCATTTTGATTTCCATGATAGTCCTAGCTTATGCACACTTAAAAAAACATATTAAATGCTCAAAATCAAGTTTTTTAAGATCAAAATCAAGATTTATTAGTGCTAAGGTCAATAATATATATATATATATATAGACACACATACGTGAAAACCTTATTCATTTCATTATGGTGAGACCAATTTTAATATATTATTAAATAAAGATCAAGATTAGAATATAGTAATAATATTGAATAATGAATATAAAGCAAAAACAAGAGTTAAGATGTGAGTAGAGGTTCAAGTGGATGATATTAATCACATCAGTATTGAACAATAAATATAGAACATGAAATAAAAAATCAAAAGTGTTAGTGAAATAGCATGAGATAGAAATTATAAAATGAATTAAAGAGTTAAGATGAAGTAGATATGATAACAATAATAATAAATGTTAGATGTCAGCATATATAAGAACATGAAAAATCAGAGAAATCATACTGAAGGTGAGTACGCTAGTATAGTTTGTACAATTAGTAGACTTAAAGATGGTAGTAACTTGAGAGATTAATAACCTTGAGATCTGATATCATGAGAAATATAATATGCAAGATGTGATGTTAATACAAATTCACGATTCACACAGGCAATAATAAATCATGGGTGCACACAAATGCATATCATGCATGATGCAATTCGAAATGCATGCAAATGAATACAAAATTTAGGATATATGCAAGAATGATAGTGATGCAAGCCAAGGTGCATACAAAATGCATATGAATTAATTTAAGAGACAAGCATAATGATTAAAGATAATAATCAATAACATAAACAAATAGGGTTAGAGATAATTACCATTAGTGTTTAAACATGAGAAATAAGAGTTAATATCAATAATAACCAAAAGACTCACAAACAAAAAAGATTAGTAACCACAAAATTCAAGAATCACTTAATAAGCACAATCAAAGCAACATCTCTTAATCATATTCATAAATAATTATCATTAAAAGACAAAAAAAAGCTAAGGCAGAGAATAATCATATAAATATATAAAAATATATAACCATAAGATCAACAAGAATCATAGTTCAAGATAATTAAAGAAACAATACTAATAAAAGTTAATAATAACAAACTAAACAAATTAAACAAATAATAGGATCGATCACATTCATAAAAAAATTATCTTGATCTTTATCATCAACAAAAAGCCTTGTAAAACAAAAATAAAATACAAAAGGGTAGTAAACCAAAAAGAAAATTGAAAATGAAAATCAAAAGGGTATCTCTAATCATCCTAGGACCTTTTAAGCTTGTTTAGATGAAGTATAAACATTTATGGATGCATAATGGCCTCAGGATCTACCATTTGAATCATTTTAAAGTAAAAAAAAGGAAGTGTCTGAAGTTGAGGCTGGTAGCCAGTTTTAAGGAAGGGATGGTTAGTTTGCTTAATATGGATGGCCGACTAAAATATTTACAATGCCAAAATTGAGGAGGGGATGGCCAACCGGATGTTTATTAGCCTAAACCGGCTATCCACCTCTGGATAATATAAAAATTGACTTTTTTTTTGTAAAAATAATTCATTCAAGCCCTAAACCCAAAACCAAAGACATAATAGGATCAAGAAGGTGTTTTTAAAAGTGTTTAGCCTTAAAAATTGAGTAGAAACATGGCAAAAATAAGACATTAAATCAAAAGAATGAAGATATTTTAGTTTAAGAGAGGTTTGGTTTAAGTGAGTATTTGATTAAGTTTTGTCAAGGTTTTTGAGATGATTTTTTTGCTAGATTTAGGAATGAGTTTTAGGAATATGAGGATATTTTTTAGGTTAAGAAAAGAGAAAAGATTATGAGAGAATTGAAGAGAATAGAGTCATGACTTGCTTTTGCTATTTTCATACTCTTTATAACCTCATTTCTCTCATGAATAATCAAGAGCTTACGTAAGCTGAGTTTCCATTGATTATTCATTAGTCTTTATTGCAACCTAGGTATCTATAGAGCCAAATATTCAAGGTTATGTGATGCAATTTGCTTGCACTTTTTGAGGTTTAAAAGGTAAAATAATAAGCACTTTCATTCTAAAATTGACATTTGGCATTGAATATTATAAAAATAGAATATCCATTACTTAGTGATAAACCTAAAGAATTATGCTTTGTCCAAAAGATAAGAATGATGACATGGACATGTATAAGACCCACTTTGACTGTCGGAGGTCACAATTTTGGCTTTTTTCCAAATAAGACCTACAAATGTGCTAGAATTTTAGAACACGGTTTCAGAAGGAAATTTGGCCTCAGGAACTTGATTTGACCTCTGAAAAAGTCATTTAACCAATGTTTGGCTTTTCATTCCAATGTTTCCTAAGGTTAAACCAAGACATAAGGAACACAAACCAGTATGAAAATAATAAAAATAAATGGAAGGTTTCACTTATTAACTCAGGAAACACTTCTCAGAATGAATTCCTCTTCATCCATCACTCAAAATCTCTCTCTTAACATGATGAGGATTTGGTAAGGTTTATCTAGAGTTTAGCATGGTCTTAAAATGGCTCGAATACTTATTAGGTAAGGTTTCAATGTTTCAGAATGGTTATGAAATGGTTCAAAAGTGGTTTCTTTTCATTAATCTCATTCAATGGTGAGATAATTTCATGTTTTCATCATCAACCTTTAGAGTTTTGAAAAACAACCCTAACACTCTTAATGCCTATATCCTGAACTATACCTTTTTCCTGCCCAAAAGAGTTCACCATACGTTCCAATTCATCATAAAGGTAGAAGAGTTCATCATACATTCCAATTCATTATAAAGGTCTAACAGAATTAAACATACATTCATTATATAGTTTGGTATTGCATGAACCACTATTTAAGAAGAATTTCCTTTCCAGATGATAATAATGATATGAAATTTTCAACCATACATTCTTTTCCATGCTTTATCTTTGATAAAAGACAAAATATCTTTTTTGTTTCATCCCACCATAAAAGGAAGACCTAAATAGTTACCATTAATGGACTTCTTAAGAATAAAAAGTTACGAGCTAAAATTGTTCCTCTTATCCCTTGAAACGTTCGAGCTAAAAAAAGAGAAGATTCGTTATAATTTATCATTTGACATGATGTAGCCTTATAAGAAGCCAAAGATATTTTCATATTATTGCTTTCAGATATAGTAGCTTTAAAGAGAAATAAACAATCATCAATGATTAATAAATGAGAGACATGAGGTGCCCATCACGTTACCTTGTAGCTATGGATATCTATTGCATATTCTTCTCTCCTTATCAATTTACTAAGCCCATCTATGCACAAAATGTAAAAAATATGGAGATAGTGCATCAACTTGGCACCACTCTTGTTGTGGGAAGATCGAGCACACCCTAGTGCACAACCGTACACATAACCATGCCTGATTGAAAATATTTTGAAGTATTTTTTAACACCCATAATAAATTTAAGGGTAAATTACTATTCACCCCTCTGTTTTATAATATTATATTAATTGCCTATTAACATTATATTTTTTTACCTCTTTTATTTTGCATAATTATACTATTTACCTCTTCTGTCAAAATTTCTGTTAATTGATTGGGTGAACACCATTTAGGCCCTGTATTTGACTATATTATAACATTTTCCTGTAATATTTAAAAATTTTTTTATTATTAAACTAATTCCTTATTAAAATTTAACTATAAAATGATAATCATATCCTTTAAATAAAAATATAAAATATCTAATTTTAATTTTAGTAATCAAAATTTTAACTAAATATCAAATAGTTATTACTATTTTTAAAATATATCTACTAAAACATTAACTTAAATATTTACATTGAATAAAGAATTTAATCAAGTAATTTTTTTTAAATCTAAGTTTTTATTTGAATTGTTAGTTTTAATTGTTGGGTATATGAATTAAATTATTTAAAGTTATTATATTTACTTCATAAATATAATTTATATACCAATAATCTAAACTAACAATATAAATAAAAAATAGATTTTATATTTAAAAAGAGAATTTACTTGGTTAATTTTTTATGTAACATAAATATTATAATGTTTTAAGTTAATATTTAAGTAAAGATATTTTAAGATTAAGAGTATTTATTGGTTATTTGATTAAAATTTGGATTAGATTAAAGTTAAAATTATATAGGAAAATTGCACATTTGGTGTTTCAACTTTGAAATTTTTACTATTTTTGTTGTTGTACATTTTTTTTTCAATCAAGTGCTTGAATTCATTAATTTTGTCTTATTTCAATGCTTTTGGATGTTGAACAGTGGTCTGAGTGCATTGTCAGCTCATGTGAGGTCCACCATTTAAACAACTTACATACCACATTATGATTTGTGTAGAGAGGTTGTCACATGTCTAAAATACTCTTTTACTACTATTTAATAACTAGAAGATAAAATTAATGAACAAAAATTAAGAGATTGGGAAATAGAGGAAGAAGGCATTGATAAGATGGAAGAAATAACAAGAAATAATTGAAGGAAATAGATGCTCGTGTAGTGAATGTCATATTATTAGTATGTCTTGGACATGAACTAACCTAGGGAGGCACTTTTGGTCATATGAGAATTCCAATTATAATAGGACTTTCAAATGGATTAAGGACAAACTTTGTGAAAGATCAAATAAAATTATATATAGTCTTCTTAACAACAAAGCAAGGTTAGAAATACAGTAGAAAAGGAGCACATGCAAAGAAAAATGTTTGTGGTATAATATTCTTCTTTCAAAAATCCAATTAAGGCATTTAGGGTTTGTTTAATTCTTCTTTCAAACATTTAAGTGTTTAGGGAATGGTCATCTTGCATCTCAATGCCCTAATAGAAGAGTCATTATCATAAGAGGGGATGGTGATATTGAGTCTGTAAGTGATAATGATGGGAGGATGCCACCTTTGACTGATGCTAGTGATGTTAATAAGATGTCACCAGTTATAGGTGAAACCTTAGTGGTAAGGTGAGTTTTGAGAATGAGAAGAAAATGAAAACATCCTTCATACGCACTACCATATTCATAATAAGGTATGTAATTTGATTATTAATGGTGGTAGTTGTAGTAATATTTCTAGTACTTATCTTGTGGAGAAGCTAAACTTAAATACATTAAAGCATCCAAAACTATATAGGTTACTATGGTTCAATAATTGTGGTGAAGTGAAGGTGAATAGGTAAATACTAGTTCCATTCTCAATTAGGCACTATAAGGATAAGATGTTATGTGACATAGTTCTAATTCAATCTGGTCACATGTCTTTAGCATGTCCATAAAAATTGGATAAGAGGGCAAACCATGATAGATATAAGAATCAATTGTCTTTCTATTATGAAAATCATAAGGTTATGTTATTGCCATTGAAGCCACAAAAGGTGTGTAAGGATCAATTACTACTTTAAAAGCAATATGAGCAATGAGAAAAAAAAAGGAAGAGAGTGAAAAAAAAGAGGAAAAATATGCAAGAGCATAAAAAAATCAATGAGTGTGCTCAAAAGAAAGAAAGAACTAAAAGGAATGTGTAACAAAAAAGGAGAGCAAGAGTGAGAAAAAGATGATGTAAAAGAGAGTGATATTAGACTTGCATTATTAACTAAATGTACTATGTTAATTCTAATGTATAAAGAAGCTCTTTTTAACACTAACAATCTTGATAAATCTCTTTGTAGTGTTGTGCATGTTTTGTTATAAGACTTTGAAGATGTATTTCCTAAAGAACTTAAAGAATTACCCCTTATTTGAGAGATGAACATCAAATAGACCTTATTCCTGGTGCACAAATTCCAAATAGACTAGTATATAGAAGTAATCTTGAGGAAACAATAGAGCTTTAAAGGCAAGTTAAAGAATCCATGGAGAAAGGCTATGTGCATGTAAGCATAATTTTGTGTGCTGTTTTAGTTTTATTAGTGTCTAATAAGGATGTGACATGGCGAATGTGCATTAATTGTTACATTGTAAACATGATCATTGTAAAGTATAGATATCTCATTCCTAGATTAGATAACATGTTATATGAATTGCATGTTTCATGTGTGTTTGTGAAAATTGATCTTAAGCATGGTTATCATCAAACACGTATGCATAAGGGTGAGGAGGGGAAAACAACCTTTAAAACAAAACATGGTCTTTGTATTTGGTTAGTCATGCCATTTGGATTAACTAATGCACCTAGTAAATTTATAAAATTAATGAATCATGTTTTGTGTGAATACATAGAAAAATTTATTATTGTTTATTTTGATGATATTCCAAAAGATGGAAGGCAGATTGCACTTGCTTGGACTTAAGTCTTTGTTCGATTTTATTTACTTATAAATGTTTGCTTAAGCCTAATTATATTATTTAAGGCTTATTTTAGTTGGTTATTGGCCCAAATTTGTGCATGTTAAGTTTTGGGCATATTTGATGTGTTTAGAGTTTAATTTGTATAGGAATCCTTTTAATGTAGAAAAACATGTGATAAAGTAATTCTTACTTAATTTACCCTAGTTTATGTCTATATAAATGTTGTAAACACCTTTGGGTGGGAAGAGAATCATGAAGAACCCAATCATTGACTGTTGTTAGTTGTAAGTATACGGATCGCTCAAGGAATATAGTGAATTATGTATGAGTATCGTTCCCATAAAGAATAGTTATTGAATACTATTTCACTTAGTTAATTATTTGTCTAAACGAATCACTTAAAATTCAAAGTTGTAAGCTTAAATCAAAACTGAATTTATGCTAAAGACTTGAACTAATATTAAATTAATGCGAATTAATTGAAACAAATAATTAATGATGAATGCATGTGCTAGAAATTCTCTTTTTACCTTAGAGTTCTTGCATTAACTTAAGAACCTTTACATAACTAAACCTAATCTAAATTTATACATATAATGCTTACCACTAATGATCTTATAACTTTCTCTCAAGCAATTATAAGATAATTTAATTAATTCAATCGGTAACCTAAACTCATAGACTCTCGTCTCGCTAAGCCAAACTAACAAATCCTTAACTAAATTTAAGCACAAGAAAATTCATGAAATATTAAGTATTCAAAAGGTCTTTCAACTCAATTGAAATTAATGGACTTTAAACTAGATCCTAAGTAATTAATCTCCTCTCAGTCTCACAACAATATATGTGAATATTCAAATTAAGCTTTAAACAGAAAGCATGCATTATCTCTCAGTCGTGACTTAACTTGACCCTAACCATACATTGAATATCATTAAGCATAAATTTAAAATCCATATGCAAGAAATCAGACTTTGACTAAGCAAAAGAAATAGTTAATACATCCCCAAAGCTACTAAGATCCTTCCTAGTACGTAGAGAAAATCTAGCATAACATGGTTATGAAAATAAGAAAAAAAGTATAAGAGAATTTAGCAAAGTTTATAAGAAATAAGAAAAGAGTGTAATTCCCCAATTTTCTATCTTGAACAGCTCCTTTGGATGTTAAAAGTTCTCCTTGCTCGAATCATTGTAATTATGCCTGCTAATGATGAAAAGAAATTTATAATAAAATGTATTATATATGTCAATATGATTATCTTCATTCTTTCACATCTAATGATCCTTTATATAGCCAAAATTCATCCTTATTAGTTTTAGAATTAGATTAGTTTTCAAGGAAACAAAATCCTAATTGAATGAGGATACTTGTATAGCCCTTTGTTAATAGTATAACTATAATGGAATTCTATCTAGAAGATGACTGAATGGTGTCTTCATGAAAGTTATAGCCCTATCTCTTAACTTTCCAAAACACTCTAAATCACTTCATTTCAATCTTTGTAGCTTAAGTTATGGCCAAAACATTAAAGCATATGATCATCAAAATTCTTCCAGATATGGGCACATAGCTGTGCCATGCAAGCGCATGGCTATGCAGTCCTTCATTTACATTTTCCTATGCTTTCAGCCCATGCTACACGACTATGTCATCGAAGTGCATAGTTGTGTGGTCTTCCAAGTCTTATTTTCTTGCCTGAACTCACTCATTTTGATCACCCTTTATATATCACGTAAACATAAGCTACACAACAACTAATAAAAACATAATAACACCTTAAATACATTTCAGAACATCATATAACTTAACCAAACATAAAATCAAACTTAAAACTAAACATAATCTATATGAATTATACAAAATTAATGAATAACTAAACAAAATCCTAAATTAACATTTTTTGACAATTTTAACCAAATAATCACACTTGAACAAGTAAAACTATTAAATATTGATTCTAAATAAGCACAAAATATGCACTTACCATAAATCATACAATGGCTAATACTATTTCTATCATTTTTGGTGCAATGACTACTGCCATTTCTGGAACTACAATAATGACTATAAATCCATTTCTAGCAATCAACAAAATCATAGAAAATATTATGCAAAATATATCAATATCCTTGGGCATCAATCATAACAGATTCACTCCTATATCAACATGATTCCCGTAAAGCTTTCCTTTTGTAAATTACTTTTTATATTTCTCTTGTACTTCTGGTACATAATCATGAATGAGAGTTGGTTTTCTTTTTTTTTACTATTTCTTCTTTATGGTATCAGAGCATCATAAGGGCCCAATTCAACGAATTCTCATGGCCTCCTCCTCTCTTTCTCTTCTTAAAATGGAAAAAGAAATAGCATTATCCTTGCAAACCCTCTATTAATGTTCCAGCCTTACCTCCTTAAAATTAGATAATACTAACTATCTGCTATAGTGATCTTAGATGGAGCCTTTAATCAAAAGCATTAACATGGCTCACTATCTCTTCAAAGGCAGTGAACCACCTCTTGAAATCATAAAGAATAAGACAAATGAATCAAATCCAGAACATATGTTGTGGAAATGAAACGATGGTCTCCTTACTACATTTATTTTAAGAAACATTGAGACACCCACAAAAATATTAGCTTAGCCTCTAAAGTATGAAAATCCTGTCATACATCGAATTTTAACTATCCCCAAAAAGGTCCAATGATGAAAACATCTCTCTGAATATGACAAGTGTCTATTCATTCGTACCACTTCTAAAGCGTGTTGAGAGTCTAAAAAAAAACCAAACCAAGCCTTCAGAGAGAAAAATTGATCTCTGAATCATTAAGTTGCACCCTGATTTTATGAATTATGAATTATCGGAGTGGTAAGTTGTTAATTTTGAGCAACCATTGCTCAAAATGAGCAACTCATCAGACCGATGTTTGTCTCATAAGACCGGAGTCCCACTTTACAAAATTGGTAGCCAATTTTCATAAAACAGACATCAGAAACACATCTGAAAGGTTCCAAAACCCTAAAAAGCACCCCTGGAATAACACAATCGGAGCCTAGGAAGGTCGTGTGACAAGCGCAAGAGCATGTGATCATGGGCCAGAGCGCGTGATCACACACCCAACTACAAAATTGATGTCTATTTTAGTACATGTTTGCCAGTACACTAAACTTCCAACAATAGAAAAATATAGAATTGATTTCATTTCTTTTTGTTCCACATTATTTTTTGGACATTTCAAAGACTAAATTCATCACCTTTTGATGTGGGAACCACCCCGAGTGAACATTAATTCATGTTAAATTTTTCAAGAACTTTTTCAATATAGGCTTTCTAAGACAATCCTAACATTTCATATGGTCTATCATGAAAAATTTCTATTTCAATCACATAGCATAACTCTCCCATATCTTTCATTTCAAAAGTCATGGCAAAAAATTCTTTAGTCTCATGCATTATACTTAAATCATTAACAGCAAGTAAGATATCATCTACACACAAAACTGAAAATATAAACTTACTCCCAATAACATTTTAGTATATACATCGATTAATTTTTTTTAAAACCAAATAATGTAATAATGGTATTAAACTTAATATACTATTGACCTTAGCAATAATCAATATTGATTTTGATCTTAACAAACTTAATTTTTAGCATTTAATATGTTTATTTAAGTGTGTACAAGTTAGGACTTAATTGGAAGACAATTTAGTGGATAAATATCAAAGAAAATCTACTCTGAATAATGGTCATGAGTATGGTCATGACCGGAACAAATGAAGATAAATCGGGACAAGTTTTTGCTAATTTTTTCCAAAAATGGCATAACAAATCCCGAGCTCTGGTCCCAACTGGGACTAGGACCGGGACTGCAAATCCTGATTGGGATCAATGCAATCCCACCTGAGATCATTCTGTACTACTGGGGCAAAGATAGGTCATTTTTTGCTCAATCACACAGTAAACACCTGAGCTAATGTATCGCCTAGGATCATGCACATCCCAACTGGGATCATGCATATCCCGACTGGGACAAAACTGCTCGAAGGAATTAAATTTTCAGCAAATTCCCAATTCTTGACCAGAACACATCACAATCCTTGTCTCGACCGGGACAGTGCCCCTGTCCAGCACAAAGTTCAAATCTTAACAACTATAATGGATATATTTTTGAATATCCCGACTAGGACTGATGAAATCTCGACTGGGAGCAGTGTAATTATAACTCAAAAGTCCAAATTTCATTCAAATGGTGTTTGAATTTATTGGAAATGAAATTATTGTTTCCAACAGCTATAACTGAATTGCTCAAGTATAAATACAACCTCTGAAGATCATTTATAGGTTAAGAAACTTAATTATTCATTATATTCTTCAAAAGCATTCAATTAAGCTCTTATTTTTCTTTAGACTCATTCTATTATTATATAAACTCTTGTGAGAGTTGGCGAGTGTTTAGAATAGAGATTCTTATTCTTGCATTTCTAGGCTTAAGAAAAACAGGAAGTGAGATTCTATTCTAAGGGAATTGGTTTAAGTGTTTAGCCATTCAAACCCTTGGGATATGGTTTTAGAGTAAGCCTAGAAACTCTAGTTTGTAAGGTTGTAAGAGTAAGCCTTAAACTCTTATGTAATCTCAATCTTGTGAATAAGATTATGGATGATTGAAAATTCTAACTTAGGGATAAGTTAGGTGGAGACATAGGATTGTTGAGAATCCGAACTCTTTAAATTCTTGTCTTTATCATTCTTCCTTCTCAACATTCTTTTAATTCTTACTTAATTATTTTTATGTTTTGATTTTTGTTCGATAATCGTATAACCCCCTCTAGGGCATTTTCATTTGGTATTAGAGCTTGAATTCTAGGAACTTAATTACTAGAATACAAGATCATATGGAGTGAATCTCAAAATATTTCTTCACTTAGACCATTCTTTGATGGTGGTGACTATCCTCATTGAAAATTCTAAAGGGAGCTCTATCTAGATTATGATTCCATCAAACTTTGGAATATTGTCCTAAAAGGTTGGGAGCCACATAAAACTATCGTTGATGGTGTAGTCACTACCATCCCAATAAGTCAATGGAATAATGATCAAAAAGAATAAAATCATAAAAATAAAAAGGCTATGATCACCTTAGTCTCTTCTATGTCAAGAGAAGAAGGTGGCAAGCTTCAACTTTGTATTTCGGCCAAGGAAATGTGGGAAACCTTGGAAAATCACTACGAAGGCAATGTGCAAGTTAGAAGCAAGAAGGTTCAACTCCATATGTATGAGTGTGAACTCTTCAAAATAAAGCCTCAAGAATCAATCACAGAGATTATGAATCATCTCAATACTCTTATTACCACCCTCAAAAAACTTGGTAAACATTTCACCAAAGAAGAAGTAAACAATAAGATTCTAAGAATCCTACCTAAGAAGGATTAGGAATCTCGAGTTACTTCAATCGAGGAAGCTCAAGATCTTGCTACTCTTTCAACTGATGTGCTTATTAGAAAGCTTCTCACCCATGAGTTTACAATAAAGCAAAGAGGTAAAGAGCAAGAAGAGAAGAAAGAAAAGAAAAAGAGTATAGCATTAAAGGCTTTACAAAAAGAAAGTGAAGATGAAAATCTTGAAGATTCCAGTGATGAAGATGGTAATATTGCCATGCTTACAAGAAGCTTCAAAAAGCTCTTGAGAAAGAAAAATTCTTCAAGAACTAGAGACTTCAACAAGAAGTATGAAGGAGAAAGTAAGAAGAAAACTAAAGAAGTTACCTGTTATGAATGCAAGAAACCGGGTCACATCTGAAGTGAGTGCCCCAAATTCAAATTCAAGAACAAGGGAGCAAAGAAGAAAAATAAGGCCTTTAAAGCTACTTGGGATGACTCCTCCAAATCTAAAAAGGAAGAGGAACAACAAGAGGCGGCCAACCTTTGCTTCATGGCTCTTGAAAAAGAAAATAAGGTAACATCCACTTCTAATTCTTCTTGTGATGATTATGAATATGATGATGATGATGATGATGAGA
>CATIWM010052736.1:0-12972 GCA_949671775.1 Mallotus repandus
ACTTTATGATAAAAATGTCAAATTTATCATAAAAAACATAAATGCAATAAAAATTACAAAAAGGCACTAAAAATAGTGAAAATGCAGAAATAAAATCATAAATAAATAAATATGGCAGAAATAAAATAATAAAAATAATAAAGGTGACATTTTTACTATAAAAATATAAACTTTATGATAAAAGGGTCAACTTTACTATAAAAGGCATAAATATAATACAAATTGCAAAAATACTAAAAAATGATAAAAAATACAGAAATAAATATGCAAATAAATTAAAAATGTAGAAATGAAAATATTAAAATTGTAAAGATAGCATTTTCACCATAAAAAATGGAGATTTTATGATAAAAAGGTAATTTTTACCATAAAAGCATAAATACCACAAAAATTGATAAAAATGCAATAGAAATGAGAAAATTACAGAAAAATAAATAAAAATACTGCAGTAAATAGAATGAATCAAAATGATACAATAATAATAATAATAATGCTAACTTTACCCTAAAATGCCCATTTTTACATAAATAGAGAAAAAGATGCAAAAATAAATGCAAACACTCCTGGATCCAACTCGAACTTCCTTCTCCTTCTACATATCTTATTCACAAACTCCAAATCACCATAAAAATGACAACTTTATCACAATAATAAATATTTACAATAAAATGAATAAAATGCAAGAAAATGATAAAAATAATGATAAAATGTAATTTTTAATAGAAAATGATTGAGAGATCCTCAGAAGGACCAAGTTATTGCCCTTGATGTGTGCTTTGACAAAGATGTAGTTGGGTTTGGATTTAATGGTCTAAATCCTAAGAAAAAATAAAAGAAATTTTGATTTTTGATGTAGGTTTAGTGAATATGGGTCACTAAATGCTTGTAGAGAGGCAAAAAGGGAGAGAAAGTGCTCTAAAATAGAGTGATTTTCTCTCACTAGACATCTGCCTCAGATAATGTGCCACTCCTCCAAATGAGGAGAAAAATATTTTTTTTATATCTCAGCTCTATGAACTCTCGAGCTTAGGTCAATGACCCACGCTATTAGGTTTATAACCCCTGCGCGTGGGTCATTGGACCCACGCAGGGGCAAATTGGTCATTTTGACCAACAGATTAGATTAAATGACCCACACTCATGGGTTATCAACCCAAGCTCGTGGATTGACCTGCCCCCATGGGCTTTTCCCCTACTTTTGGTCCTTTTCAGGCCTAAGTTGGTTCCTTTTGGATTTTAGTTTCTTTTTGGTAAATTTTGGGTATATTTTGGGTTTCTGGTTACTTTTTGGTATCTTTCGAGTTTCTTTTGGATCTAAGCATGCTCGAGAAAACTTTAGAAGGAGTTTTCCCCCTATCTAAGTGACAGGAATCCTTCATCATTGGATTTTTTAGAGACCATCAAAATTTGGGTATCAACAAGTAACAAACCCTAACCACTCAAATGTGGATGACCATGTCACCTTAAGTCAAAGGACTATATGCACCATTATGACCGAGACTGTGATCATTGATTATAAGTGAATATCCCTGCGATCACAAATTTAACGTCACTGTTTGATCCAACCACCATATAAGTACCTACATGTCTATTCTGATATCTCATATCAGTAGCATGAGACTCATTACCTCCCATTATTTGCATCACATACTAATCAAGGAAAATAGACAAAGGCGATAGTCTGATTAATATGACCCAAATATTAATTATTTGACTATGAACAATTTATAGCATATGTACTAAATAAATTTGTAGCTCATATTATCAACTCTTGATAATAAATTTATTTAATATAATGCTAAAGGGTAAATACTCAAATAAACAAATACTTTATTTAAATGAATATTTTATTACCATAGGGATTTTTTATTACAAGAATGGCACTATGATACATCTATACTAACATTCTAAACCAATAAGTACAGTCCCAGGTAAGGGTTGTTTATAGTCTGTATTCTGTAGTTTTCAGTCTGGTTTTGATTCCTGAAACCTCAGTTTAACCTTTGAAAGCCCTGAGAACAAAGTCAAACTTCAATCAATAAGACTTTTCAATGGTCAAACAGAGCTCCTGGAGTTGAATTTCAGTATGAAACTATCTTTTAAAATTCCAATGTGTCAATAGATCCCATTTGGCAAAAAGTAAAAAATTTAACCTCCGGTGGTCAAATCGGGTCCCACAACTGTCTACCTCTCCTTATTCTTATCCAAAAGGGACACTTGTCAAAAAAAGTACTTTCTAAGTTTAGAATATCCCAAATTTGGAATATACTAGGACAAGTGTCAACCTATGAAAGGGAGGGTATATACTATTACCTAATAACCTTAAATATTCAAGGAAATTTATACTAAATGCCACTAACCTTAAATACCTATAAATAGAAGATTTAAGGAAAGATTTATGGGGCTTTTTACCACTTCCAAAAGGAGAGAAAATTCCAACACAAAAACCCAAATTGATCTCCAATAATTCTTTCCCAAAAAAGCCTTAGAAATGAGGAAAAATTAGGAAAATAAGGGGAAATAATGCCAAAATTTCTCTAGACCTAATTTCTCTCTATTTTCTTCTCAAATCCATTTCAAAAATACCAAAATTAATCACCTAAGTTCAAAACCTAGCTCTAGCAGATCAATTCCATACATATCAAAACCAAATCCAAAACATAAATTCACCTAAAAACACCCTTTACCCTATTTGTTCAATCTCAATTCTCTTCAATCAATTGGTGTTTCTTCGGAGTTCTTGAACAAATTCTAAGGCTAAAATATTTCTAAAACATCACTCTCATCGATTCTCATTTTATTTCTTGGGTTTGGGGCATTAAAATCAAGCTTGAAGGCAAATGAGTGCAAAATCGCATTGTTCAGACATGAACAATCGGTTTTGGCCTATGAACAACCAAACCAGCTGTTCATTGCCCAAATTGATTGTTGGTCTTTCCAGACCGGCTGTTGAGGCCCCTAAAACTGGTATGACAACAAGTAAATCTAGTCATCCACTCCGCTGCACTCTAGATGACTCTGATGATGGTTTTTAGGGTTCTTAAGGGTTCATACTTGCTTGATCTAACCCTTCCCTAAGATCCTAGGATGATGGAATTGAAGTATTTTAACATATTTTTATATTTTTAAATGATTTTAAAAATATTTTTTATTTATTTCTTAAAACTCTTTTCAAAGTGCTTTTAAGTGTGATCTATGTTCTTGCTTTGGTTTGATGATTGTGATTATATTTGTAGGTATTTGTGTGTCTTCAAATTAAATGTTTTATTGATTTTATTTGCTATTTATGGTTTATTTTAGTAAGAGTACATGTTTTAAACTTTTGTGTTAGTGTGTATTGTGGTTATGTGTTACTTGATTGTGCTTATTTATGCCCAATCGTGTTCTAATTGTTGATTTGTCTTTGTGGTGACAATATTTGTATATTTTATGTTCTAATTTAGGGTTTTTATTATTAATGAGTCATTTAGTTTTATTTTTCATTTTAGGTTATAATTTGTGTTGTTTGTGAATCTTGTGTTGATTTGAGAGCATTGATGTTCATAGCTTGTGTTCTTGATGATTATTGCTATCATTTTGATACAAGTATTCTATTTGTGTGTTTATATCTCAATGTTAGAGTCTTGTAAGTCCTTATTTTCTTATTCCATACTTAGATTAAGTCAATTTGGTGTTAATTTGGAGTTTGTGTGTCAAGTAAAGCATTCAAATGCTATTTTGTGTTTATGTAGTGTTTCTAACCTTATCTAAGTTTTATTTCTTGTCATTATTATATTTATTTGTTTATTTTATCTATTATTTCCTTGTTTTACTAACTCTTTTCTCTACTTTTATATATACTATACTACTATTCTCTGTTACTCCTTCAATTTCTGTTGCATTATTACATTTTCATGTATTCATGTGCCTTTATGCATATCATTTGCTTGATGCATATTCACTATCATATGTGTGCTCAATTTTAGATCCTCTAGATGCATAATTACATGCTTCCCGGCTTACATCACTTGCATTCTTGCATGCTTCCTAAATTTGCATCACTTTGCATGCTTCTCGAATTGCATCAGGCATCATACTTTGCATGCACCCTAGATTTATTTAATGCTTGTGTGAGCATACATTGCATCAGTATCATCCATTGCATCATACATATCTCTTGTTATCATAATCTCAAGATCTCATTCTCAAGTTACTAACTTTCACTAACTTCCTCCCAACTTTTATTTTCATTTGTTATTTTGATTTTTGATTTATGTTTTATGTTGTTATTTTACCAATTATCATCTCAATTTCTACACTCAATTCTCATTTCTTTTTATTTTTATGCCTTAATTATGTACTTGTTATTATTATCTTTTTATTTTTAATCTCTACACCTACTCCTTCTTTATTTATTTGCTTTAATTGATGATTTCATTATTATGTGGCCTCTTTAATATTGTTCATGTTTAATTTGGCTTGATTATAACGAATTGCCATTTGTTTTTGTGTTTAATTCGTGTTTCATATACTACCAAAAACCAAAAATAAACCAAATATAAACCAAAGGTGTTTTTCTTATTTCATTAGGTAATTAATCTTTTATGGTTATTAAAATTGTGTCTTTTGCACTTTTTTTTCAATAAATAAATCCTTTTTCATTTTCTCTCATTTTATTTAAATACAGAATTTTCTTTAATAAAAAATTATCATTTTTCATGGTAAGTTTAATTTTTAGTTAAATAAGATTAATACCTTTTTTATGCTTTATTTGTGTTGTTCTTTGTTGATCACAAAAATCATCCAAATGCAAGGATATGGATCACAATTTCCTTTATTTATTATTTTTTTTTAAAAAATAATTTGATTATGTGTTCAATTATTTATAATGTGAGAAATGTTCATCCAAGGTACAAAATTTACATTTTGAGGCCTAACTTGATGGAATTTCATATTATTAATTAATGGTTCACATAATTAATCAAATATAATTTTAAATGCTTTTATAAACTCTTTATAATTTAAAAATCCATTTTCAAGTATTTTTCCTTTATTTTGATTTTCAATTTACTTTCTATTTAAACTCTCAAAAATATTCATTTTAATTTCTTTTTAAAGCTAAATTCATAGTTATTTTGGATTTCAAAGTTATTTTTATTTCATTTTTCAAATAAAATGTTTTATTGCCCCAAAACTCAGAATATGAAGCAATCATGAAGGGCATATTCACGAAATGTGTAAACCATTCTCATCCCTCTTCTCTTTTAATTTATTGCTTTTAATTGCTTTTATTTCTCATATTTCATTACTTAGCATTCATATATTTGTTCATATCATGATTATGCCATAATTACCATGCCATGGGTTAATTACTTGCTTTGTTGATTTATATTTATCATGTTCACATGTTTTATTATTATTGCATGATTATAGTCAAATTCCATGTTTGTGTATTATTATTGTAGTATGTTAATATGTTGTGCCATGATTAAATCTACGTGCATTAGTTTAGCATATGCCATAATCATGCATCATCCTATTATTATGTCATTTGCCATATTCATGCATCATCCTATTATTATGTCATTTGCCATATTCATGCATCATTTCATCATATTGTTTTGTGCTTGTGTGTATATATTGTGTTTGCATTTGCATGTAGATGTTGATCTATAATAGTACATAATTCTTATAAGCATTATACATAAAGTAAGGTCGGTAATGCTCAGCATCCGGGTGGTATAGATGCCTCGAACAAAAGAGCCTAATCCTATTGACATCAAAATCCGAACCCAATGCTTTATCCAATGGTCAAATGCGGTTCTAATCAAGGGATCAAATTTGTCTAAGTTCTTAAAACAGACAATTTCTCAAGTGATACCGAGTGGTGACTCCTTATTTCTCCCACTTGAGTGAAGGGTTGTAAATGCATTAATGCCATCCCTAAGCTCTTTCAGTACTCCCCTCACTACCCTTTATTTTCCCGTAACAAGAAAAAAGGGTATGTGATCCAAAAAGTGCCGAGTCGGTCCCACTGGCGTCAATAACATATATAGAACTACAAATGTATGGGCTGTTGTAAATTTTCAAAATAAAAAAATGAAAGTTAAAAAAAGAAAGAGCGAAAAAAAGATGGAAACAAAAAAGAGACAAATAAAAAAGAGAACTCACTACTCTGATCGTACAAGGCTCTATGATCACAGTAGAGTCCCCTCTCAAATGTATGTTTTACATAAAACAAACATGACTTTTATCAAAAGTTGTATCTATGCATCCATCTTCTATAAAATATTAAGATTGATTTCCACATGATTGATCTTTGATACAGTTTCAATTCAATATTAAAAATGTCATTACAAAATCTTAAAAGCTTCATTATATCCTAGAGGCAAATTGTACACTACAAATATTGCCTTTAGGAAAGTGAGATTTATACATGCCTTGGAGCATATTTTTTAATATTTTTTTATTTCAAATTTCTAACAATTTAAAGGCAGTATTTTCTCTAGTTTAATATGTATCCATAGCAACACTCAAAGAAGTAGCAACTAGTATAGTAAAGTTGGATCATTTTGATGTTGAAACTTTTATAAGATGGCAAAAAAGAGTGCATTGATAAGTCTATTATTGTGCCTCACATTATAGACAAATTTCCTCCCTCATAGAAAGATTTTAAGAAAAATTTAAAACATAAGAAAGAAAATATTTCTCTTGAGCAACTTGCTAATAGTCTTCGCATAGAAGAAAAGATTCATAAAGAAATGTGAATTCAAGATGAGACTAAAAGAGAATTCTATTTATATTTTTAAATTTCATGTAATAGAAGAAGGACAACCCTTTAAAATTTCAAACAAGAGGCCATTTCAATCTAACAACACCCAAAAATTTAAAAATAAAATAAAGAAAAAAAGTAGTTATTTTTGTGGCAAAGAAGGACATTATAATTTTGAATATTGGTATTTCAAGAAGAAACAAGAGAAGATGAAGAATAAGGGATCTTCTTAGAATGTTGCAAATGAAAATTTGGTTCCAGCGATTTCTAAAATCAATGTTTTTGAAGATCATGATATAGGCTGGTGGATAGATTCAAGTGTAATTTTTCATATGTGTAAGAACATTGCTTTGTTCAGGAATATGGAGCAAGTTGCTAATGGTACTATTTTGTACATGAAAAATGCTACTTCAGTATCGATTTTAGGTATTGGTAGTCTAAAACTAGAGTTCACTTCTGGTAGAAAATTAACTTTGAAGAATGTGTATTATGTACCAAAAGTTAGAAAGAACTTAGTTTCGAGTAGTATTTTTAACAAGTTCGGTTTTAAACTTATATTTGAGGTTGACAAGTTTGTGTTATCTAAAGGAGGATATATTTATGGGAAAAGGTTATTTATATAATGGTATGTTTAAAATCAATGTACACAATAATAATAAAAATAGTAGTAGTGGTTCTACCTATATTGTAGATTCTCCTTAGTAGTAGTAGTAGGTTAGGTCATGTTAATTTTAAAAGAATTAGAGACATGGTTAAACTTGATTTATTCCTTCTATTGATCAAAACCATGAAAAATTCATTGCTTGTATGTTAACAAAAATAATTAGAAATTATTTTTTGAAAACTGAAAGAACATCCAATGTATTAGATTTGATACATAGTGATGTGTGTGATATGCATAGTACTCCTTCTTTAGGTGGAAAACATTATTTTGTCACATTTATTGATGATTTTAGTATATATTGCTATGTATATTTTTTGCATTCCAAAGATGAAGTAATTGACAAATTTAAAATTTACAAAAATGAAGTTAAATTGCATTGTGTGACATTTATAAAATGTTTAAGGTTTGATAGGGGAGGAGAGTACTATAATCCTTCATATTTTGAGTCCATAAGGATAGTTCATGAAATTACTACTCCATATACACCATAATAAAATTGCATGGGAGAATAAAAAAATTGAGTGTTAATTGAAATGGTAAATGCCATGATATAAAATTCGAGATTAAGCTAAGGATTCTAGGGTGAAGCAATGCTTAAAGCATGCCATATTTTGAATAGAGTTCCTAATAAAAGGAGCAATATAACTCTATATGAATTCTAGAATAAAAGAAAACCAAACATAAGTTATTTTAGAGTTTAGGATGTCGTGCTATAGTAAAAGTACCTGAACCTAATAGGAAAAAGTTGGGTGAAAAAGGAGTAGGGTACATTTTTAGAGTGTATGCACATAACAACAAGGCATATAGATTTATGGTCATAGAACATAATGATTAAATATCAATCAATACAGTTATTGAATCAAGAGTTGCCATATTTGATGAACAAAGGCTTAAGTCGATTCTTAAACTTAAAAATAAATTTCCAGAATAAAATATTTCAAACTTGGATAAATGCAAGCAAATCATAGACAATGATGAACAAGAAATTGAACTTTAACGGAGCAAAAGAATAAAGAGGAAACTAGTAAGATACAAAGAAGAATTCTTTGTATATCTTATAGAAGGAACAAGAGATGCAATTAGCAATTAAATTCCATAGTGTTACAATACAAAAAGTGATCCTTAAACATTTGAGGAAGCCATGAAATCACAAGAGCAACTTTCTGGAAAGAAGTAATTAATGATGAAATGGACTTAATAATAGGAAACAATACATGAAAATTGGTTGACCTCCTACCATGTTCTAAACCAATAGGATGAAAAGGGATATTTAAAAAGAAAATGAAAGTCCTAGAACTATTGATAAATTTAAAGCCAGATTAGTGGAAAAATACTTTACACAAAAGCAAAGAATTGACTATTTTGATACTTATTCTCCAATAGCTTGAATAACTACTATGAGAGTGCTAATAGCATTAGCTTCCATTCATAAAATCCGTTTCTCCAATTTTTAATGCATGCTAAAAAATTATTGGTGAATTTATAGGAGTATGCCAAAGGATTAATTCCTCAAAGAAAAACCTGACTTCTAATTAGACAACGTGGAATACCGAGCTCCTTTACCATAATTTGCTTGAATTTCAACAAAGACTTTTGTGAATTCAAATAGAGTGTGTTATAATGATAATGAGAAAAAAAAATTTGTATTGATAAAAATGTTATTATAGTTGAATAGTAAAGAAACAATATAAGAATGTTTGTACTCTATAAACTAGAAAAACAATAATCGTTAATTGATAAAGATTATTGAATTGGTTGATTATTGCATGATTGGTGTTCTGTGTGTTGATTATTTTTTTCCAATGATTTCTTGCATCGCTATTTATAATCACAAAATTTACTTCTCCAACTAATTTCTTCATCTCAAAGGTCTTTCATTTCATAGAGAAATAAATTTTTGTAACTCATTACGTGATCCACTTCCCCAGGTAACTTCTATCGTCTTCATCTCTAGAATCTTCTAGCTTAGTCATTAAGTTACACTGGCATGGGCTAGACTTTTAATTATTTTGGACTTTAAAATTTTAATTAAATCAAACTGGGTCATTAATTTAATGGCCTTAACATATTTCAACCCAAAAGTCAAATATGGCTCTAATATCATCAAATGGATGTGAAAATAACATTTTTAAATGGAGATTTGGAAGAAGAAGTTTATGTGCAACAACTTGAGGGATTTGTTATTTCTAGACAAGAAAATAAGGTGTGTAAACTTGTTAAGTCTTTATAAGGACTAAAACAATCACCAAAGCAATGTCACCAGATTTTTTATTAAATCATACTTGTTAATGGCTTTTAAAATTGATCAATCTGATAAGTGTGTGTATAGCAAGTTTTGTGGTGATGATGGTGTCATAATATGTCTTTATGTTAATAACATGCTAATTTTTGTTACTAACTTGAAACAAGTTAAAGATTCTAAAAAATTTTTATTGAAACATTTTGTCATGAAAGATATAAGAGAGGCAAATGTTATTCTTGGGATTAAAATCTTGAAAGACAATAATACATAACTCTAACTCAATCTCATTCTATTGAGAAAGTTCTTAAGAAGTTCAATCATTCACATTGTAATCTTGCCTCTACTCCCTTTGATCTCAGCATTAAGTTAATAAAAAATAAGGAAAAATAAGTATTATAGTTAGAATATGCCAAAGTGCTAGGTTGTCTTATATATGCCATGAAGTGTATTAGACCTGATAGAGCTTTTACAGTTAGAAAGCTAAGTAGGTACATGAGTAATCCAAGTAACTTGCATTGGCATGCTATCAATAGAGTATTAAAAGTACTTAAAGAAAACTATGAGTTATGGCATAAACTATAATGACTATCCTTCAATATTAGAAGGATATTTATATGCAAGTTGGATTACTAATCGTGAAGATCATGCTAGCACCAGCAGTTAGGTGTTTATGCTTGGAGGTGGTGTAGTATCTTCGGGTTTCAAAAAACATACATGCATAATGGATTTAACTATGGCTTCTAAATTCATAGCATTAGCTTCTGCAAGTAAAGAAGTAGAATGGTAACGTGATTTGCTATATGAAATACTTATATAGCCAAAGCCCCACAAATATCTATTCATTGTAATAATGAAGCAGCACTATCAAGAGCACATAGTCATGTATATAATGGAAAATCTGGACATAGTTATGTTCGAGATTTAATCTCTAATGGTGTGATCACAACAAATTATGTGTGGTCAAGTTAAAATTTTATCGATATACTAACAAAGGCATTGCAAAAAGATATTATAAATAAAATATCAATGGGGATGGATCTTAAGCCCATTTTGTCAAATCACCATTAATATAAACTCAACTTTGATGTTTGGTATTATGCCAAGTCTCAAGTTCAACGAGTTAAAGTACATCAATAGAATGATTGCAATCACTATGTTAAGTTTTTATTACATCCCGAGATTAATAGTGCTTAGAACTCACATTGGAAAGGAAAGGTGAGTTAAAATCTCTTAACAAATCTATGGATGTTTAATCAAAGTATCAAATTTTTAGGGGTACTTCTAATCGATCTACTAATAAAAGTATGAAGTGTGGCCACTTCAAGGAGTTTTAAGGCTTGACTTTATGCACTTATGAAGAATAAAGACACAAGGCCTATAATGTGTCATTTATATATGTGAAATCACAATGGTGTTTATTAAATTATATGTGCAAAATGTTTCCATAGCTTATCAATAAGTATAATTGGTTCAAAGTTTTATCTACCGTATTATTCAAGATTTGTTATATTGAATTTTTGCTGAGTATTGGCTCAAATAGCAAGATACCTTTATTTATGCCAATAATATCGAGAATTACTGTAAGACGGGTGTCTTTGTTGTATTTTGAAAGTGGTGGGAGATTGCTATAAATTTTTAGAATAAAAAAATGAAATAAAAAAATGAACGTTAAAAAAAGAAAGAGAATAAAAAAAAAAAAACAAAAAAAAAGACAGAAACAAAAAAGAGAACACACTGCTATGATCACTAAAGGCTTCATGATTGCATTAGAGTTTCCTCCCAACTGTCTATTTTATTCAAATAGACATGACTTTTATCAAGAGTTATATCTATACATCCCTCTTCTATAAAATATCAAGATTGATTTTTATAGGATTGATCTTTGATGTAATTTCAATTCCATACAAAAATCGCCATTACAAAACCTTAAAAGCTTCATTGTATCCTAGAGGCAACTTTTACACTACAAATATTGCCTTTAAGAAAATGGGATTCATACACGCCTTGGAGCAAAATTTTCAAGATTCTTTGTTTCAATTTTCAAACATGGGCTTAGGCACAACGGTATGGCTCTCTTTTTAGCAACTTTAAAAATTATCTTTTCAACCACAATTGTGTGGATCCTTGAAATCTTGAGTTCAACTTATTTTAAGTCTTTATGCACTCAAGCTTTCAATTTTTGATCCTTTATATTTGTAATCTCTCTAAAGCTACAATCTAAAATAGTACCTAGGTACACAAAGTAGAGATGAATAAAATCCACACAAAAAATAACTAGAAAATAGTAAAAAAATAAAAATAATTATCTATTCTAATAAATAAAATAGTAAGAAAATCTATTACTAAGTATGCCAAAACCAACAAATCTTCTATTATAGACTGCAAAATTGTAGAAAAATAGTGTTGGGTTTCGTGATTCAAGACGCAGCAAAAAATTAAAATTTTATTCACAAACCCAAACCAGGATTCATGTAATTCGATTAATTGATTGATTTAGGGTTTCCAAAAACCTTACCATAGATGCAAAAATGGGCAAGATTGTTGGAAGGACGAGAGGGGGTTCACTCCGATGACACCCTACATCGAGCTTTTAGATTTCTTGTTCTGATTGAGATGTCTCCAATATTGGTATGTCCTTCACAAGAATCCACATGAAAAGCCTTTGATCAAAACGAATGTGTGTTAGCACCTTTTCTTCGAATGTCTCATAACTTAAGAACTTTGTGTTTGGTTTTCTAAAAGGAGACAAATGAATTTTTGGTAGCATAATGATTAGTGTATGAAATCCTAGAGAATATGATATATTTATAGACCTCTTAATTAGGGTTTCACTTACCAAAATGAATTTTGGTAATTTCTCATTTACCAAAACATTTTTTTAGTATATTCCACCTTTTCAATTTCCAATTTGATTCAAAAACATAAACAGAAATAATTTCATATTTATTTAAGATAACCATTACCTTAAATAAATACTTATATATATATATATATATATATATAAATTTTTGTTGGACTTGGTAAACCCATATTCGTTTTGGGCCTTGTAGACGGTAGGGTTTAGCGCGCGCCCAAGTTTATTGCAATCGCGATACTGTTTGAGCTCAAGGCTCTAGGGAACACACTAACCACTGTCACAAAGACATGGCGTGTAGATGAGGAGTCGCCACCCAGGGTAATAACTGGGACAAATCGAAAGTGGTGGTAACTCGATTCTCTAATACAAGCTAGCACCACAACCATGAGTTCTGGATACGGAATACCAACTTCTTTTAGTCTTGTGTTCATTTAGATTTATTTTATTAATTACTATCT
>CATIWM010052744.1:0-10663 GCA_949671775.1 Mallotus repandus
GAATTTAAGGCTAGTTATGAATATAGTTGATTGACATTGACGATAATATTGAGCCTACTTGAAATTCCATATTTATTTGTGGATGGAATTATATATGTTTAATGGTATAGTAGAATTTTCTTTTATAATATAGGAGTTGACACAGGATAAAAATGAAATGAGATCGAGTTAAAAGTGATATTCTAAAATGTCATTTTGAAAGTCTATATAATATTTCCAGGGTAATTCACTTTGAAGGAAATAGAAGTTTTGTGGATAATAGTTAATGATTTAATATTCTATCGACTGAGAATATTGATGTATTACATAGTCAACGTTCTTGGACATATCATCGCATGGTTAAGAGTTAAAATTTGACTTATTTTGAGGTAGGGATCAACAAAGCTAGGATTAGTTTATTGGTAAAGTTTGTAGTGACAACCATGGTGAAGACTTCAAAATTGCAGATGTAGTCAAACCTCATAAGGAATAATTTTTGAAAATTATTCTTATAAATGTAGTAATAATTGTCTATATTACTTTAGAGAGTTTTATAGTATATAGCATGTATGAATGTGTATAATGACTACATAGTTAAAGATCATAATATGTTGTGAAATAAAATGATTTTTATAGTTGTAGTGGTCTAGAAGAATCAACTTAAGAAAGAAAAATTTGAAATGAAAATATTTAACATTGGTGATTTCCATTATAGACTAATTATGGTGAGACCATAGAATTTCAAGGACGAAATTCTTTTTAGAGAGGAAGAATTGTTACACCCACACCCGTACCCTAACTACAGGTACAATTACATTTATTATGCATATTGATTGAATTTAAGTATAAGCTAGTGTATATAGTTAAGCTAGTGTTTCGGGTTGAGCCATGATTTGTAATCGATTAAAGAGCGAGAATTTTTGAATTTCGATGATACTTAAAATGAGTGAAATTATGAGAATAAAAGGGATTAGGAGAAAAACAAATGAAGAGTAAGGAATAAAAATGTTGAGGAATGCATGGATTATTGGCAAATATATATATATATATATATAGGACTTAAATTGGTTAAGTTGATTAAAAATATACATATATACATATATGTAAATATACAAAGATTTTTTTAGAATTTGATTATGTAGCAAGGGAAGAAAAAAAATATATTTTGAGATTAATTGTATATCTTTTAGAAATAAATTTAAAAATTCCTTCATTATTGGAACATCCATTACTCCTAGACTAACTTTAGAAACATCCACCACATTAATCAAATAAGCTTCACACCCCTTTTTAATCAAATAGAAAGCGGCAGTAGCTGAATTCAAAAAGCAATTCACCTAAAAAATCTAATAGAATACACATTGTAAATTAAACTATAACTCATCCATCACATGTTCAGACCTATCTCAATCACACATTTTCACCCAAGAATTCAATTGATACTTATTCTCACCTTTTAGTTGTTAATCACTCTACGGACAACTTGTATCACCTTCTTGAGCTTTACCAATGCTTTAAGACCCTAAAATATGATATATGTTTGTTCAAGAATATACCTACAATGAGTTTTTATACTTAGTATGTAATTAGGATATGTTCTATGTATGTAAGCCTAACATTTATGCATATTTCCTTCTTGTTGGTCAACTTGGCCTTGTTAGACCAGAGAGTAAATAACTCTCACCATACAATTCCAAATTACTTGATTTTTTTTATAAAACTAGACACACAGGACTATAACATATCCAAAAATCAACACAATATAGGCTTTGTACAATTAATGTTGAAATTTTGAATCTAGACCTATGTTCTGCACAAAAATAACTCGAGCATGTCATATTCAGTTTGAAATTTGTCAAGTTATACAAGTCCAATAATAAAGCCCTTTTTTTTTTCAAAAATTTCATTAACATATAAAGGAACAACTTTAATATTTTATACTTCATTTAATTTAGCTTCTAAGGCCCTCATATTATCTGGGAAATACTAGACTGCGTGCAGACGTAGCAAGAAGAACCAGCCCCATTCCAAAGATGATTTCTTATTACACACACATTATTTTATCAAACTGCATCATAGAGTATTAGATAACATATAAAGGAACAAAACTCATGTTTAATAATTTGCCTAATTCAACCCCCAAATGTCTCATATTAATTAGGCAAAAGAAAGCTACATACAACATATACAATCCAAACCAGTCCCAATCAAAGAAGAATTTCTCATCACACACAACAAATCTCATAATACAAATTTATATGCATGTAGATAAGACATAAATCTATAAGTTTCATGTTTTGTATTTCTCATAATCCTTCTTCTTTGGCTATGAAATTAGAGGTGGAAAAATTCTGCTCTAAAATAGAATTCAAAAGCTAAAAAATCATTTTCACATAATCACCATATAATTTCAAATATAATTTAAAAGGAAAATAATTACCTTACCAAATTAGGAGCTGAAATCATCAAGACTCAAGTTTAGGAGTTTGAGAGAAAAAGGAAAGAATTAGTGTTTTTTTAATGGCAAGAGAACTATGGCTTGTGGTTGAGAAGGAGTAGAGCTTTCTAATTTTCTACAAGACAAAGACAATCCCATAAATATCCACTATCATATATTTTATTATTATATTTTTTTATTCTTATTATTATATTTTAATCAACTATCAACCCAAAAGTTCAAATCAATCCATGTAAACAGGTCAACTAGATTTAATTCCCTACATATTTATTTATTGACTAAACGTTTAATTTTATAATACCCCCAAATACATCATTTATTGCACATACTTAAATATACCATTAAAATGCACCTTGGTAAATACAAAACAAATGAAAGGATGTGGAATTCACTTAGTCAAATGGAAAGATTTGAGATGCACGTGTTCAAGTGAATTATATGCATTACCAATGGAAATTCCTGAGTTGGTTGTGGTGGTGCATTTGTATGCTTAATTCCATGCACAGACTCAGACTCACTTGGGTCAGCAGGATTCTCAATCGGACCCTCCCTACTCATATTATTCAAAATACAACCACTTAGTCTTAATTCTTAACATTTATATGTATTCTTAATATGTATATGCATTCACATTTCTATCCCAAGGGATTCTAAACCATGCTCTGATACCACTAAATGTGACATGTGTTAAGGATGTCTAACATACATTCTATGCATATGACTATTACGTAACATATCCATTAAATAACTAAATTTAACTCATAATATCATGAAGTTCAGATCTTTCTTATATTATACACATACAATACACTAGCCTTAATACAAGATTGCAAAATTCACTAGGCATGTCATGTTCAAGAAAATCTGAGGATGACCTCCTGCTGACCCACTTGACACAATGCTAGTGTAACTTATGCAAATGTTTCTTCAAGACCGATTACAGTTCTTCTAATCTTGAAAAATATTGCAGAAGAGTGAACTTGTAACTCAACAACTGAATAACATAACATGATATGAAAAATAACACATTCAAGCATGTAGTATTATCAATTATCAATCCATTCAATTTTTAACTCTGAATTTTTAGTATGTATAAAATTGTAATAGCATAATTTTTAGTATGTAAGCCCTGCCATAATTTTGTACAATATATTTCTTTAGCCTTTATATGGCTTATCAAAGGGGTTCCACAATGCACACAATATTGCCATAATCATAGTGATTTCTTTTGGATAGTAATGAACTTATAGTATATACAAAATCGTAATAGTATAGTATTTTCTTCTGGAAAACAATGTACTTGTGAATTAGATGTAATTCAAAGCCTCTTTTTTCTTTCTTTTTTTATTCATGGATCTCCATACGCACACAGCCCTGCCATAATTTTGTATCAACCGTATTTTTTAAAGCCTTTTTACGGCTTGTAAAGGGGGTTCTATATCGTACATAGCATTGCCTTTTTTTTCTTTTTTTAATTCATGAATCCCTATATGCACACAACCCTGCCATAATCTTTTGCCAACTATATTTTTTTAGCCATTTTATAGCAAATAAAGGGGATTCCATATCACATACAACTTTGCCTCATTCACAAGTAGCATTGCGTCCTCATATTCATCCAATCATATTTTTTTATATTTACATATACATCAAGAGTTCACCACACTGTCATAACACTTTATTCAACTCATCATAAACTAAATACATCATATATCACTTCATAAAACAAATTAATATCTCCCCCATAATATAAGAAAATAATAATATACCAAAATATACCAAACTTCAACATGGCAGAATTGATAGTACAAATTAAAAAATACACAAAAAATTCCACATTATGAATATCAAAGCCATATTCTCCAAATTAATATCTCCCTCATAGTATAAGAAAATAATAATATACCAAAAGTATACTAAAATATACCATACTTCAACATGGCAGAATTGATAGTGCAAATTCAAAAATACACCAAAGATTCCACATTATGAATATCAAAGTCATATTCTATAGATCAATATCATTATGAGTCTATATCAATTTTCAACTGATTTGACATCAATTGGATATGTATAGAAAGAGAAACATAAAAAATATTCAACCATGGTCAAGTTGTCAACAAAATTAAGCAACAAAAAGTATTACCCTAATTGGCCATCAAGTCAGCAAAATTAAGTTTTCTCTATTTCTTCCAATTTTGTAAATAACATCTTAAAGTTTTTATAGGATCAAACAACGCTCTATTTAGAGTTATAAAACTTTAGATATAGCTCAAAAAGTCTACTATTCTCCATTGAATAGGGCACCCAAATTTCAACAAACTCATTCACATGTACAATCTCATCTCAACAACAATCAACAATCAACATAATAATCAAATATCACAATAATCAAATTTCAGAATCTACCAATTAGAAAATATATTTCTCTTATCCAATCAACTTAACAAATAAATTTATAATTATTTATTTTAAGTATTATATTCACATAGAACATTAAGTTATTCACTTACCTTTATTATTTCATTTCTTTTGCTTGAATTTTCTTGTGTGACAACCTCTTTTCCAATTTAGTAAGCTGAAATAAATTATGATTTGCTTGTCTTGAATATTTAATAATAGTGGAGCCTCATCTAGCATGATAACATCATTAAATTACTTAGGCTTGTAAGACTACCAACTATAATAGATTTAATAAGGTGAATTTAAAAATTCACCAAATATTCTATACAATTAATCTCAAAATAAAAAATTTTAGATCACTAAATTTATGTTTCTAGAGTAATTTAAAATTGATTTTGTTTCAATTGGAGGTGTATAGATAAAGATCCCTAAGAAATAATCTACCATACTCAAACCAGCCATGGAAACTAAGCAATAAAATATTTTATTTTATTATACTAATATAGAGTATGAATTAGATTATTCTAAAAGAAGAAAAATCTTAGATAACTCTTTAAAGTTTCCATAGCATCAAAGAAAACTTAATTTGAATCTTCCTAGCTCAAGATATGATTAAAACAATATGACTAAAAAACCAAATCCTTAGAACCTGAATTCTGCAACTTCTAAATCCTAACTTAATTCAACAAAAATATTAAAATTACTTACCAAATAAACCTCTAAGGCCTTTGAAGATGAATATTATGGTCTGAAATGGATTCTAAACCTTCAATTTTCACTTGGAAATTCATTTGTTCTTTCAAAACCCTCACTCTTTTTTTCCCTCTCTTCTTTCTTCTCTTTTCTATCCTGATGCTCTCTCTCTCTCTCTCTCTCTCTTTATTTTTTATTAGGTGGCTGCCACCTACCCCAAATCTAGCATCTTCCATATAATATCACTTATTATTTATTTACTTATTTCTATTATATATATATATATATATATATTAGAACAATCAAGTGTATAAATATATATATTTTTTCTTCCCTTGCCACATAATCAAATTCTAGAAAAATCTTTGTATATTTACATATATGTATATATGTATATTTTTAATCAACTTAACCAATTTAAGTCCTATATATATATATATATATTTGCCAATAATCCATGCATTCCTCAACATTTTTATTCCTTACTCTTCATTTTTTTTACTCCTAATCCCTTTTATTCCCATAATTTCACTCATTTTAAGTATCATCAAAATTCAAAAATTATCACTCTTTAATCAACTACAAATCATGGCTCAACCCAAAACACTAGGTTAACTATATATTCTAGCTTATACTTAAATTCAATCAATATGCATAATAAATGCAATTGTACCTGTAGTTAGGGTACAAGTGTGGGTGTTACAGTCCTAAACGGAAGACGGTGAATGTAGTGGAAAAGGATGATGATGTTGCAAAGGATGAGGTGTGCGGGCTTGATGGGGATGACGATTATGAGGATTATGAGCAAAAAGAGTGTAATTGTATGGTGAGGAAACTCATGTTATCTCCAAAGTGTGGTGATGATACTCAATGTCATAAGCTCTTATGCACTAGGTGTACTGTGCAAGGGAGTTTGTGTAACCTTATTATTGATGGTAGGAGTCAGGAGAACATAATAAGTAGGAATGTTGTGGAGCAACTACAGTTAGTGATGGAAACTCATCCTAACCCATACACTATTGGGTGGATTAAAGAAGTTGGTGGTATTCAGGTGAGTGAACGTGGTGGATATAGTTGAGGTGTATTGTGATGTGGTAGATATAGATGCTTGCCATATTTTGTTTGGGCATACTTGGCAGTATGATGTGGATGCTAGACACTCAGGTAGGAGTAACGTGTATCAATTAGAAAAGTATGGAGTAAGATATACACTATTGCCTTTTACTAGGAAGAACCAACCCAAGGCTTTAAAAGCGAAGGGAAGGAACTTTCTAACGATTGTGCATGGCCCATCTTCCTTTATGGGTGAGTGCAAGGAGACCCAAGAAGTTTTTTTGATGGTGGTTAAAGGAGAGACAGAAAGTAACGAATTAGTTAGGTATCAAATTCCAGTGGAGGTGCAAACTTTGTTGGAGGAGTTTGATGATGTAATTCCTGAGGATTTGCCTATACGGTTACCTCCAATGTGGGACATACACCACCATATAGATTTGATTCCAGGTGCTTCTCTTCCTAACCTACCTCATTATAGGATGAGTCCCAAGGAGATTGAAATTTTAAAGGAGAAGGTAGAAGAGTTGCTAAGCAAGGGGCATATTCAAGCTAGCATGAGCCCATGTGCAGTTCCAGCTTTATTGACTCCTAAGAAAGATAGGAGTTGGCGGATGTGTGTTGACAGTAGGGTGATCAACAAAATTACCATTGGATATAGATTTCCTATTCCAATGTTAGATGATATGCTTGAGCAACTGAGTGGAGCTGTTATGTTTAGTAAGATTGACTTAAGGATTAGCTATCATCATATCAAAATCCGTCTAGGTAATGAGTGGAAAACGACATTCAAGACAAGAGATGGGTTATATGAATGGTTAGTCATGCCTTTTGGGCTAACCAGTGCTCCTAGTACTTTCATGCGACTTATGAATTAGGTACTACAACCTTTCCTGGGTAAATTTGTAGTTATTTATTTTGATGATATTTTGATTCATAGTAAATCGAGGGAGGAGCATACTGGACACCTTAGGGAAATATTTAAGGTGTTAAGGGAGAATAAATTGTATGCGAATTTGAAAA
Organism: Mallotus repandus; assembly: GCA_949671775.1. NCBI lineage: Eukaryota > Viridiplantae > Streptophyta > Magnoliopsida > Malpighiales > Euphorbiaceae > Mallotus > Mallotus repandus. Next base: position 7,607 of record CATIWM010052744.1, read on the forward strand.
AAGTGTTTTCATGAGAGATAATTTGTTGTTTCTTGGCTATGTGGTGAGTAGTGAGGGGATTAAAGTAGATGAAGAGAAAGTAAAGGCTATTAGAGAATTGCCTATCCTAAAGAATGTAAGTGATGTAAAAAGCTTCCATAGGTTAGCAACATTTTATAGGAGGTTTATTAAGCATTTCAGTAGCATTTTTGCACCTATTACTGAATGTTTGAAGAAAGTGAGGTTCCAATGGGGTGAGGAGCAAGAGAGTAGTTTTGCTTTGATTAAAGAGAAGTTAAGCACAACACCCGTTTTAGCATTACCAGATTTTGAGAAATTATTTGAGGTAGAGTGTGATGCTAGTGGAGTTGATGTAGGGGCTGTTCTATCGCAAGAGAAGAAGTCAGTAGCTTTCTTTAGTGAGAAGTTGTATGAAGTTAGACGTAAATACGCTGCCTATGACAAAGAATTTTATGTTGTTGTGAGGGCTTTAAAAACTTGGGAGCATTATCTCATAGCCAAGGAGTTTATTCTCTATACTGATCATCAGGCTTTAAAGTACTTGAGCATATAGAAGCAGATTAGGAGTGATATGCATGCTAGGTGGTCAGCTTATACAGAGAAATTTTCATATAAACTTGTTCATAAGTCAGGGCAACAAAATAAGGTGGCGGATGCCTCAAGTCGACGAGTGGCTTTGATGAAAACCTTGAGTTGTGAGATAGTGGGTTTTGAGACATTGAAGGAATTATATGCAGATGTTGATGACTTCAAGCAGATATGGGCTAGTTGTGTGAATAAACAGCCATGTGATGATTTTTATTTTGGTGATAGTTTTCTCATAAAGAGTGGGCAGCTTTGTCTTCCTTGCACTTCTCTTCGTGAGAAGGTCATTAAAGACTTACATGGTGGTGGTTTAGTAGGACATCTTAGAATAGATAAGACTACTGAAGCTATGAGGGAAAGGTACTATTGGCCTAGATTGAGAAGGGATGTGACTAATATTGTGTCTAGGTGCTATGTGTGTCAAAAGGTGAAGGGTCAGACATAAAACACAGGGTTATACATGCCATTGCCTATTCCTAATGCTATATGGGAGGATCTTTCTATGGACTTCGTGTTGGGTTTACCGCGAACTCAACGAGGTATGGATTCTATGTTTGTTGGGATTAACAAGTTCTCCAAGATGGCACATTTCTTACCATGTAAAAAGACTGCAAATGCATCTTCTACAGCCAAACTATTCTTTAGGGAGGTTATGAGATTACATGGAGTGCGAAAGACCATTACATTTGATTATGAGACTAAGCTACTTAGTAACTTTTGGATGACTCTTTGGAGGCTATTTGACTTATCGTTGAACTTCAGTAGCACAACACATCCACAGATTAATAGGCAGACGAAGGTAGTTAATAGAACTTTGGGTAATCTGATTTGGAGTATTTGTATGGATAGGCCAAAGCAATGGGATTTTGCCATAGCACAAGTGGAGTTTGCCTATAACAAAGCCGTTCATAGTGCCACAAGTAGATCTTCATTTTCCATTGTATACATAAAGTGCCCTAATCATGCTTTGGATTTGGTGAAGCTTCCAAAGGTACCTGGTCTTAGTGTAGCAGTTGGTGATTTGGTAAAGCAAGTTCAAAATGTGAAAGCAGATGCCAATAACAAGTTAGAGAAAGCAAATGCAAAGTATAAGATGGAGGCAGACAAGCATAGGCGGTTCAAGGTGTTTGATGTTGGAGATGAAGTGATGGTGTTCATTAGCAAGGCTAGAACACAAGGTGGTCATAGCAAGCTTCAACAAAGAAAGTATGGACCGTACAAGATTGTTAGGAGGATCAACGACAATGCATATATAATTGACTTGCCAAGTTGGATGGGAATTTCGAAGACATTTAATGTTGCTGATCTTACTTTGTTCTAGCTAGATATGAGCCTTGGATATCCAGAAAATAACTAGAGGGCGAGTTCTTTATAGGTGGAGGTGACTGATGTGAAGCGTTCAGGTGAAAGTTAAGGTCTACGTATAGTTGTGGACCTTTTCTACACGATCGTGCAACGAGAGCATAATTTCGGAGCGTCAGGTCACACGACCGTGCAACCTGACAGCATTTCAAAGTTGCAAAAAATTCTTTTATTTATTTTTGGTTGTTTAGAATATTATTTTATTTCCTATTATACCCATATTATGCTTAAGGTATAATTAATTGTTTTAGGGTTTGTTTTGGAGACTTTAATCAATTATTCAATTTATCAATCAAAACTAAAGCATTTGCTTTATTTGTTCTCTGCATTGAGAATTGGTCTCTGGATTGAGATGTCTTATCCTTGTTGATCAATCATGTGTTGATTGATCGTGCTACACGTTGTGTCAGTTGGGAACCAACGAGATCAGAGTTGTAGCTATGTTGGTGGTGGTTCGGTGCTGGAGAGTTGATTTTATTGTTATTGAATGTTGTGAATGTTGCTACTAGCAGTGGTGTTATTAAATGAAGCTATTCAATTATTTAACTATTTTTTAATTTCTTTTTAGTGTTTAATCAGAATATGTGCTACACAGACCTTGAGTTGTGAAAAAATGAGTTTAAATGACACATTAAATGCAAGTTTCAGGCAAAATTGTCAAAAAAGGTCATTTTGGGCAAAATTGAACTTTCGCAAAAAATTCAAAGGCCAAATCGAACTTTATTCCTAAAAAAAATAGCCTTGTATTTATGATGAGTCTATGGCATAAAACTTTGTTAAGCCATGTATACTGTGTAGTATAGGCAAGGATAGATGAGGTAACTCATTCCGTTATATGCTCCTATTATTCATAGTTTTTTTTTTGTTTTGGAAAAACACAATAAAATACCATGTGGTTAGACGCTTTTTCACTTAAAGAGCTGTGGAATTTTTTGCAATATTTAAGGGTCTGTGGTTTCATTCTACTTGCTGATATAATGCAAATATGCATAACTATTTAGTATAGTTTAGTATCATTTTCATATAGTTTTTGTTATGTTTATGTGTTATTTGATTATGTATTTGTTATTTTTACTTCTAAGTGTTTTTATTTGTTGTTTGTGTGTTTCA
>CATIWM010052775.1:0-12963 GCA_949671775.1 Mallotus repandus
TCCAAAATTGATTCTTTTTGCTTTCCAACTTGTTCTAATCAACTCCAAGTCTTTTCCAAGCATGAATTGAGCCTAAAACATGTGTAAAACCTACATAATAATCCATAAAGATAAAGAGGTGAATACAATAACCTAATAAAAAATAAACATACTAAACTTAATAAAACTAAATATAATTAGGACTAAAGTACTACTAAATACTAAACATATTTTCATTATATCATTAATTTGTAAAATAGGAGACTTCCTAATCATCACATGGCTTGGATACTGCAAAGACAAACCGTGACAAAGCTAGGTGACGTCCAAAATATAATTGGCTCTTGATAGCTCAAACATGGCTTGCAATTGGCTCGAAGCTTTACATAGGATTTGAAGCTTTGACAATTCAACTCTAAATTCCTCATTTGCTCTTTAATTGCCCGGGGTCCACCTACACTCAAAAGATAAACATTAATTAAAAACTAAATATATCTTCTGAAATAGACAAATAATAATAAAAATCCTAATCAAATAGTAATTACTAAAAAAACTCTTAATTAGACCCAAAAACTATTTAAATTAAATTATTTTCTATTTAAAATTTATTAAAATTTAACTCTAAGACACATAAATAATATGCACATAAGTGCCATATAATCAATAGCATGTGTTACTCGTGCATACATGGCGGCCACCATTGCAAGGTGCCACAAGAATGTTCTTTTAGTTAGTGGGCAATCTCTACTTACATAAGGTTGCTTATTTTACACTCAAAGTGAAAAGTAAGTGGATAATCTCTACATGCATGAGATGGCTTATCCTATACTTAAGCTTGAGTTAGTGGAGAATCTCTACACATGCAAATTACTCTCTAATTTATACACTAAGTTAGTAGAAGTTCTCCACATGAGAAGACTTACCACTTCAAATTAGAGACATTCTAAATACAAAAGAGAAAATAAAAGAGACTTCTCAAGAGTTGATTCTTCTTTTTCTTCTTTCTTTCTAGTTGCAGTAAGTGTGTGAGTGAAATACAAGAGTTGTGTTTCATACATTAGCCCTTAGTCATCATCCATAGCGTTTGGGTTGCACAAGAGTTATGCAAAAAGAACATTTGGAGGCAACACGTCCTACATCATTCAATCTAAGGAAGGAGCTCTAGCAAGCTTTCAGGTCACCAAAGGAGGAGCTTGCAGTTAGAACTCCATCAAAGTCTTGAAGTCATTGTGGTGCTTCTCATATCTTTCAAGCGAAAGGCTTCACACTTAGGGAACTTGGAGCTTGTTGATTCACATAAGTCATATCTTAAAGCTTATCGAGTATGCTACTAGCATTTAGAGTTTATAAGAGTTACTAAACTCTTAGATGTAAGTCCCTTGACATCTTATATGTTTCATTTTTTATGAATTCTTGTCCTCTTTGTATGCATTTTATTTATGTAAATTTATATGATGTGATGGTTTGGTTGGAATTCTTGCCTTTATGTAAGGGTTGCATGCTAGGAAAAAAATTTTAAATTGACCCTAACCGGATTCATGTTCACACCACACTTTCGATTATGATATGATATTTGTAATCTATCTCTTTACCAGTTTTCCCTCATAATGGTTCTTTAGAGTCTCCTAGATCTCTTTGGTCGAGATGTAATGTTGGACTATGCCTCCTTCCTTTCTTGACATTAAAGCAAAATGGATGGTCATGGCCTTATTGTTATTATAGTTTTTTTCCTTTTATTATTAAGACAATTTACTCCTCTCTATTTGCATTTGTACATTGTCAATTATTTCCATTGGAGAGCTCTATCCTTTAAGAGCAACATCCCTTAATCTCACAGGATCACTATCAAGGTAGAGCTCTACTTGTACTTCCAATGAGGATGAAAGTTTAGAATTCACTCCTTATGATATTTTATCTAGCAATGAAGTTCATGGGCTCCTTACTTTGATAGTAAATGAAAAATGACATGGAGAGGGAGGGGTGATTAGGGCTATTTAGAAGATTAAAAGATGATTAAGAAATTAAAAGGAGATTAGGTAAGGAAAAGAAGAAAGAAATAAGGACACAAGAACACACGAAACTATAGAGGTTTAGCTTTGGAAAATTCAAATCTCCTACCTAACTTATCCCCAAGCTAGGATTTTGAAACCACTGCAATCTTATCATCGTGGTTGTTACAACAAGATAGTTTTATGACTTAGCACCAACTTTACATTAAATTTTTTGTCTAGGCTCAAGCACAACTTTTACAATTAATATTTTTTTCTCAAGGGCTTAACACAAACACAAGTTGAATGATCCTTACTATCCTTTTCTTCTATCAAATAACACTTACTAACTCTCACAAGAATTAGATGAAATAATAAATATGGAGAAAGACAATTTAAATTCTTTTAATGCTTGAGAAATTTGTTAATTAATTTGATTAACCAACCATCTAACTTCTTAAATGAGTTATATGGCTTGTATTTATAATGGAGGGTTAAAATAAACTAGATGTTAGAGATATAAAATTTGAGCCCCATACATATGCATCTTCATTAAAATGTTCATTTCGCATTTTATAAGAATTTGATTACTCAAGATAGTAAGGATCATGGTTATAATCATGATTATCACTCATGAGGGCTTCTAGTTCTTTTACATTATTGAGCCTTGTTTCCTTATGCTTCTGAAGAGCATGATCACGATTAGGATTGTGCTCTTCACGATTAAAAAGGCCCTAAAGAGGGGGCGAATATGGCAAATTGTGATTTTTAAAATATATTAAGAAAACTTAAAAATCAAGAGAAAATATTAAGTAGTAAAAGATAAATAAAAACTTAAAAATCAAGAGAAAAGATTAAGTAGTAAGAGATGAAGAAGTTTGACATAGGTAATTTAAGGATTTCAGTTCCTCAGTGAACCTACATCTCCACCTAACTTATCCCCATGTTAGAATTTTGCAAATGCACACTCAATCTATTATTCTAGTTTGAATTACCACCTTTGAGTTTTTAAGGCTCAACTTAAAACCTTTTACAACTTGAGCTTTCCTAAGATAAGCTCTAACCAATTTCCTAAAATCCCAATTAGTTTATAGATATATAACATTTGAACCAATTCCCTAGAGAGGATCCTTACTTCACTTCTTCCTAACCCAAGAAAGAGTAGAAGATAAGAATCCCTAGCTCTAATCATATAAACCTAAAATACTTAAAAGTGTTTAAAGATCACAAAGAAATAATTATGATAAAGAACAAGTAACGAATGCTAAATAGTGAGTAGATTGTTAAGAAAATGTATGCTTCACCAAACTCTCTAACCTTTTCAATGACTCTCAAACACATGTTTTTATAGTAGGAGAGTGAACAATGTCTATTAGAGAGGCTACAAATTATCTCCCAAGCATTATGTAGTTCATTAAATGCTAACTCAAATTTTCTATAAAATTACTTGCTCATAATTATGAGGAGCACACTCACGAGTGTGGGAGATGAATAACAAGCCTTTTGAGGTTTGACATGTCACTCATGAGCATGATCATAATTATAGTTACTGTGCTCACGTTTGTGGAGTCCATCATGAGGAAGATTAGAAGATTGTCTCTATTTGGTTGCTGATGATCATGACTGGACATGCTTAGTCACAATCGTGAGACTGCTCATAAAGACTACTGGACATTTAAAGCATGAGAGAGTTTGAAAGATCATGATCAAGAGATAAAATGGTCATGATTGTAAGGACCACTGTGATGTTTTAAAATTGAGGGCTCCTTGGCTCATGATTGTGAGGCACTTGATCATAATCATAGGATGCATGATCATGATCATGTGAAGGATCATGAGGAGGATGGGAAACTCAAAAAACTTATTTTCCTTGTGTCTAAATGGTCACCTTCAAATTCCTATCTTATAAACACACTTAGGTACACGAATTAGTAGATTAAAATTGATTTGTTTAGGTCATAACATGGTTAATTACCCACTGATCATGCAAATGATCAATGTTCTCTCTTTTTCTTGACTTAGACAAACTAATTTTGAGTGATTGATAAAATAATATGTGCAATTGTGTGAATTTATTTAAGTTGGTACTTCCCTTAGTGTGTTAATGAGATTTTTAAGCTCCCTCTCAAAAAGTGCATTATATTCCTTATGGTTTGTAACATATAATATGAAAATTGTAACTTATTTATAACACACATATCTTGGATATTAATCATAATTATGGTTCATGTAATCATAAAAACACTTAAAATCACTCATCATATCTCCCCCTTTTGGCAAAGATAAAAAACATAACATAAACAATTAATGCACTAATCAACTAAATAGCCAATTATAAAAGTAAACATAAAAAAATAACAAAAGCATAAAGGATAAAGATGTAGTCCAAGAGATACAAATGCTAAAACAAAAGCATAAAACTTATAAAATAATGCAAAAGAAAAATGAGAAGAAAGCTTCAACCTTGAGCATATTCTGCTTCATCATGACCACTACCTTCTTGAGGGTTGTGAGGCATTTCAAATCCTTGAGATGGCCATTTATATTTAAGCCTTGGTGTTGGTATAGGTAATGCACATCATATTAAAAATAATAAAAGCAAGAATGGACTTGGGTGAATTGGTCATTGAAGTTAGTCTCTATAAGACTCAATAGATCAAATAAATCACCAACCCATTTTAGTTCACCTTCCATTGCTTGAGCACTTGATTAACTTTGGCTACCTTTTGGTCTCTTTCTTCTTCCCACGAAAGGCCATTTCTCTTCTTGGGGTGGTTGATCACCCATATCTTGTGCAAAAGCCTCTAAACCATAGTTGTAACCCTTTTTTCATACATCAAATTTTGACTGTCCCCAAAAAGGTTCAATGATGAAAATATTCCTCCGAACATGACAAGTGTCTGTTCATTCACACTGCCTCTGAAGTGTGGTGTGAGTTTGAAAAAAATTGAGCCAAGCCTTCAGAGAGCAAAATCGACCTCCAAATCGTTAAGTTACACCCCGATTTTATGAAGTACGAATTATCGGAGTTGTAAGTAGCTCATTTCGAGCAATTGTTGCTCAAAACAAGTAACTCATCAGATCGGTGTTCGGATCGTGAGACCGAAGTTTGACTTCAAGAAATCGAAGGCCAATTTTGACAAAATGGATGTCCAAAACAAGTCTGAAAGCCCTAAAACCTTCTGCAAGTGACCCCAGAATAGTGCGCGTAATCTTGAGAAGTAGCTTGTGAAAAAATTTATAGCGCATGACCACTCCCCAACACATTTTGCTCATGCGTGAAAATGAAAGCCATGTCATACATTGAATTTTGATTATCTCCAAAAAGGTCCAGTGATGAAAACATTCCTCCAAACATAACAAGTGTCTGTTCATTTGTACCGCCCCTGAAGCATGTCGTGAGTCTTAAAAAAATTGAACCTAGCCTTCATAGAGAAAAATTAACCTTTGAATCATTAAGTTGCACTCTGATTTCATAAACTATAAATTATTGGAGTGGTAAGTCGCTCCTTTTAAGAAAATGTTGCTCAAAATCAGTAACTCATCCGACTGGTGTTTGACTAATGAGATCGGAGTTCAACTTCAAGAAAATAGGAAGTCCATTTTGACAAAACGGTCGTTGAAAATGCGTCCGTAAGCCCTAAAAAATTTCGGTACTGACCCCAAAATAGTGTGCGTAGTCCTGAGAAGTAACGTGTAAGCAAAATTGTAGCATGTGACCACACCCAAACACATTTTGCTCGTGCTTGAAAATGGAAGTCGATTTTGACAAAACGGACATTGGAAACACGTCCGAAAGGTAAAAAAAACTTGAAAAACACCCCTTAAAACAATGCAAACAAAGCATGGGAAGGCTGCATGACACGCTCAAGAGCGCGTGATCACGTGCCCCAGGTACATGATCACGCGTCCCAAGGGCGTGATCATGCACTCCGGTACACGTGCACACATGCAAAAGCATGCGCGCACATGCATCTTGGGACGTGTGATCACATTTTTGACAAATTTCCCTATAAATAGGGATCTCTACTTCCCATTTTGACAAGGCAAGAGCTGGGGGAGCCTACATACACTGAAACACTGTCAAATTGAAGACTCAGGAGTCCAAATTCACACAATTTTAGTTCTCCTTCTACAATTTTTATAGGATTTTTTAGACAACTTTTGCACCAAACCCACCCTCATCTTTGTCAAAGAACGCTTCAAAGGTATACGAATTTACATTCTACACATCATTTTTAACCTCTTGACGAGGAAAGCTTGAAAATCCCGTGAAGCTCAAGCTTTAAAAACACCAAACAAGCTTAGCCGAATCTGAGGACTAATCAATCATTTTTACACGTTTACTTTACTGTCTTGCATTTTACTTTGTTGCTGCCAGCAGTTGAGAAATTATTGTGATTTATGATGAGTCTGGCAATTTGCATGCTGATTGAATAATCTCAACTTTGTTTTACTCATAGTAAATCGTCATTTTACATCAATATGCATTCAATAAACATGAAAGTTCCTTATCTAAAGTTTCGATATTACGGTCCAATGATGCAATCATAGCATTTACTATTTATCTCATCATTTAGAAATGCTTTACAATAATTTCTGCAAGAGCATGAACTATGTGTACCTGTTTAATCTTTCATGATGTATCAATCATCTTTATTGTGGTTACATGTTGCTTGAATGGATGAGTACATAGATTTGCATAGTTGTGCTAATCTCTGTCTTGTAGGTGTCTTTTAGATCAGGACTAGATTTACATTTCCATAATCTTCTTTTCCTTTTCCGAATGTCTTTACTAGGAAAGCCTTATAAATAATTATGTTGAATTTCTCGTACTTTCCATTATTATCAACGTGCTTGTGTGAATACATATATGTCAACTATCATTACCGAAACTAGGGTACTGCGGTAGACATATATTGAGTATTAAAATGAGAAATAGTCAAAAAGTAGATGAGATCTCCCTGGCTCAGAATCTCTGCTGGGAATGATACTCATTGAGTGACCCGATGTCGTCCCTTTCATCTTTTCTTGGTTTTCTAAAAACTAGGTGGTGACTCTAAACACAAAGCGTCTCATTTCCTTGAGACCAATCATTTATTCCTGTCCTATAAACAGAATGGATGTCCCATTCGGCAAAGTTGCCATGTCCCTCGAAATCCTAAAAATCTGCCTCGATCGCTCACAGTAGTGACTTCACTGGGGACTCTGGTTAGAGAGATCAATTCAAAAATGACTATTTCTCATTACTTAACACTCAATAATGTGGAGCCCTTCACCATTGCATTTGCACTACACAATCACACGTGCACCCTTGGTCCCTATGAACTGATAATAACGGAAGTGATCCGCTATGGTTCCACACGAGTCACAGGGTGAGCAATTCGGATTTGTCACCTTTAGCCTTTACTTGTGGTTTTGCCTTACTCGTCTGACCAGAGTCTGTGACCCAAGTCCTTAAAGGGGGTGATCCAAGTTGTCAAAAGATTACTAGACTCACTAACCGGAGTCCGTAACCCTAGTCATGGGGGGGGGGGGGGGGCATTCTCGTTAAAGGAGCCCTTTGCCTTATACCCTTGACTCAGCCCATGTAAATAAACCAATAGAAATCTCCACTAGGATCCCACCAAGCTTTGCAAGCCAGCCCTGATGCTGTCTGTTTGACCTAACATTCATAAATGCTATGAAACTTTTAGTTTCCATCACCAATTGATGTTATTAAGTCAATTCTTATATACTAACTTAGACTGTGTGATCCTTGTTTACCTTGCATTACCTCAATGCACAAGGAATGATAGGAATCGTTCACCTCAGTATGAATAACCTATGAGAACTAGCCAATAGTGACATCTTTCAATGACAGAACCTATAAGCATCATCCATTTGTCCTTATCAAATCAAATAAATGGGTTAGGAATTCAACTAGATTGCGGGCATTTGCGTTGAAAGAAGCAAATCGTAAACTCTCGAACAATATTGTCATGCCTTTTGGTAAACGTATAAAATATTGATGTGGGGACATGAAACTGGACCCCTCTTATTGACTATAGCCCCTACACACGTAGGCGTGTAAGGACTATAGATGCCATTTGTGACCCAATGACTGGTCCTCACATTGATATTATACGCTTACCTGAAATGCATTTGAGCATCATTCCTTAGTTTACCTCTTGATTCTTATCAATATAAATTAAAATAGCCTGGTCTGAGATCAGAACCATAGTCCCCTACTGACTATCGGGTCAAAACCCACCTAGGAAAGAGAATTCAATAACCTTGCGGAGCAATAAGGTTGGAAGCAAGAGCTTGCTTAAGAGTGGTTTGTTCCTTGTGCAGGAAAAGCTAACAATCTCTTATATAATCATGCATACACGACATACATAGAGACAACATAAACTAACCATGTCTTTTTGCAGCCATTTGCATGCATCATAATTAGACTATGCATGAGCACATCATGCATACATGCTAATCGTATTCTTTTACAGGCGCATGTCATGCATGCATCATTCATCATTTATTTATTCTATCTCACTAATGTCCATTAAACACGATCTTAACATGGATGATTCTAAAGACACATCATGTCAACAATTTGAGGATAAGCTGAAAGAGGGGATTCAGAAATTTCTTACTGATGGCGCCATAACAAAAATCTTCCAAGCCTAAATCAAAGCCAGCAATTTTCAAACTAGAAATTCCCAAGGGGGAAACCGTGGTGGTTATTTACAAGTAGACAAAGGAAAGGGTATCCTTCATAATCCTGTACATATTGAAGATGATGATGAGTATTATCGCACCTTTAAAACACCACAACAACAAGCTTCTAAGATTACTGACTTTACCAAGCCTGAATTAGCAGGGGAGGTCAAACTACTAGCCAACAGGATGGCTCAGTTGGAATTTGCCTTCAAAGACAAGGGATCTCGTGCATCTAAAAGCTTCCTTGATTTAGCTCTGTTCAAAGATGAACCGCTTCCTGATGATTTTAAATTGCCAAACTTTACCAAATTTGATGGAACTGGGATCTGAGGGTCCATTTGAGGCAATACGCCACCTCTATGACTCCTACTAAGCTTACAGAATCACAGATTGTCCGATTCTTTTTCACATCACTATAAGAGGGACCAAGAGCATGGTTCTTTGACCTTGAATATGAAATCAAGAGTGACCGGTTGCTATTAACTCAGAAATTCATCAATTAATATGAATACAATACTCAGTTGGATATAACTCCCAGAGATCTGGAAACTACAAAATAGAAGTCTAGTGAATCTTTCTCTAACTATGTTGCAAGATGGTGAACCAAAGCTATCAAGATGAGAAATCATCCTTTAGAGGATGAGCAGATAGATGATAATCAAGGGATCACTTCCCCATTTCAGGAAATAGATGATCTTTGCCCATTACCCTAATTTTCGAGCACTCCATCAAGCTGGAATCAGAATTGAAGATGAGGAAACCCAACAACCCATAAACACTTTCCGTCGAAATACTCAAACCAGCATCCAAAATCAAAACACCTTCACCCAAACTATCGAGATAAACTAAATTCAACCAGACACTTTCAACCCACCATCTGCCAATGTCATCAACAAGCCACCTAGAAGCTTTTCCAACTTCAACCTCCCATTATCCAAGGTCTTCCAAAGACTCCAACAAAAGAACCTCCTACAACCAAAAGAACCAAAACCACTACCAAATCCTTTACCTCCTTAGATTGACCAGAACCTATTTTGTCACTTCCACCAAATGCTCAGCCATGCCACTGATACTTGCAGAATTCTAAAAAATGCAATCCAATACCTCATTGACTTAAGAAAGATTGATGATCCTGAAAGATGACCCAATGTCAAAACCAACCCCCTTCCAAATTACTGAGCCATGCCTCCATTAACAATCAACACGATTCCATCCAGCCTACCTGAAACTTTTATCAAACAATCTATCCAAGCCATTCAAGAAACTCCAGAAGAACAAGAAGCTAGCGTAGAAAAAGAATTCTTAATGATCTTAAAAGATGAAATCCTAAGTCTGATTCTTGACTGTTATGACTCCAGTGAAGATGAATAGGACCATTCTGCATTTGAATATATTTTAATGCCCCAAGCATTCACTCCCCACTTGATGATACAAAGGAGAGCTAAAGATGTAGCCTTTCCCATATATGAAGAAGTGATTGACTGCCCTTATCCATATGAAGCAAATAAAAGCCTCAAAGTTGAGCAAAATAAACCCGAAGTGTGGGATTTACTGGGCCAGCCATCTAGAAAATTCAACTACAAAGTCAAGTACAATGCACCTTCAACAACTCATGTCCCTCTAGAGGATATAGTTCCCTCAGGATGGGGAGAACAATTTGATGAGGAAGACAGAAGGACTGCGACCGTCCAGTCTCTAAACCTATGAGTCATGGGAATTAACATCTGGTATGACTTTAATGAAGAGGCCAAAAAAGGCACAAATACTTAGGAACATGACAACTCTGAGATCATTGTGTGGAACAACGACAATAATGTAAAAGCAATAAGTTAAGAGACACCACATAGCAAGAAGAAGATAGCTAAAAAGCCTCTACCCTTAGTTAATCACCTAACTCACAGTGGAAGAGTCTACCAACCTCCTAAAAAGGAAAAGATGTCTCCAGAGGGAAAGAAATTTCAAGTGATGTGGCTCTGACTAAGGAAGAAGATGACCAAATCCTTAAGCAACTTAAGAAAACTCAGGCACAAGCCAGTATTTGGGATTTGCATATGGCCTTTAAGAAGTACAAATATGCTCTAGTCAGGGCTCTTGATGATGCAAAGATCACCACCGATGCTTCACCTTGAAAAATGATAGCTTCTCTAATGAAAGCTCCTTCGAATGCAGTCACCTTCTCAGATGAAGATCTACCTCTTGAAGGAAGGGTCCATAATCATCCTCTATTCATATAGGCAATAGTTAGATCTAAGAAGACCTCTTGTGTTATGGTGGATGATGGATTTTCCATAAATGTTTACCCGTGAGGCTGTTGCACAAATTCCGAATGAATGTTGAAGATTTAGAGGAATCTAACGTGATTATCCGAGCCTATGATGACTTTAAAAAGCCAGTCATTGGGACTTTTAAAGCAGTAATCACTACGGGAGATATCAAATTAGTAGCAGAGTTCACTATCTTGAACATTCCCCCAACTTTTGCTCTACTATTAGGGAGGCCCAGGTTCCACCCATTAGGAGGCATACCTTCTACAGTACACCAGAAGATCAAATTCCCACTCAAAGATAAAGTTGTCACTGTTCCAGCTGAAACCAACAACATCATCACTTGCCTAAACATAGTACCACTAGGCTTCCAGCTCTCTATAATCCATGAAGACTGGGTTGACCCAAAGGTTGTTGTAATGATGAAAAAGATGCAATACCTGCCTGAAACTGGACTAGGTAGAAGGTAAACTAGAGTCACAAAATTCCCTGATTTTTTAGGAAAACCAAAAGATATGGCCTAGGGTATGATCTTAAGAAGGACACTGGAACTAAGAAGTCTACCTCTTTTATTCCAGAAGGCTCAACTGAGGTCTACTAGGGACAGACAGAGAAATAGAAAAAGGAAGGGGTTAAGAAACCTGGCTTTGAAATCTTCAAAGATGTTATTGACTCTGCTATGGGAAAATGCCCACCAAAAGATATCAGTAAGACTGATGTTGATGAGATGATGAAGAATCTGAGACTAGAATCCAAGACTGAGACCCTTAACTATGAGGAAATTACTGCCATCCTTGAATCAAGCATTGATGACTCTGTTTGAAGACACTAGAGATGATCTTTGTACTTTTCCTTTGTTTGAAACTAATGATGTAATGAACTCTAAAGTGAATGCAATGAAATAAGATTTTGCTTACTTGTTTGATGTCCTTTCTGATGGTAGTGTGCATTACACTAATCATAATACTTGCATATATAACATTCATTCCATATGCATTGAACCATTTAACATTGGCAAAGAAAATGAATGATATAATGCAAATATGTTTAGTATTTAGTAGTAGTTTAGTCCTAATTATATTTAGTTTTCTTAAGTTTAGTATGTTTATTTTGTTATTAGGCTATTGTATTCACTACTTTATCTTTATGGATTATTATGTAGGTTTTACACATCTTTTAGGCTCAATTCATGCTTGGAAAAGACTTGGAGTTGAATAGAACAAATTGGAAAGCAAAAAGAATCAATTTTGGAGAGTTAAAGCCTGTAATGAGTCATCACACTTGGCACGACTCGTTACGAAGAGCAACTGAATCAAGTCGTCACACTTGGCACGACTCGTTTCAAGGGCAAAACACTTAGAAGATTCCAGATTGAGCAGTTTTTTTATTTTAGTCATCACTTCTTCTAGAGACATCAAAATTAGATCATTCAAGTTCCTATGGAAATATAAGACAAAGATCTAGAAGTGTTATGAAGGAACATTCGACAGTTAAAGCTATCTGAATGGACAAAACTTCCCTTGAAGTCAGAGTATTTGCAAACGGAGGTGACTTTTCATATCAAGTGATGCCTTTTCAAGTGTGAGGCCTATAAAGAGGAGGACAACAAGAGCTAGAAAAAGGCGACTTTTGCTGATTATTAGACATTACCTTTTAAAGGCCAAGAAGAAGGAACATCAAGACTTAGTAAAAAGGGTTTTATCTTTTCTCTTATTTTCCCTTTTCTATTCTGTTATTTATTTTCTTTTGTTGTTGTTTGATCATGTATCTTCGCTAAGTCCTTTGTTTGTTAGAATTTCAAGGAAGAATGACTCAATGAATTACATCTTTATTTTCTTTATAGTATATGAATGATTTGATTTTAATTGAGTGTTTAATTGAATCATATATGCTTGATCACCATATATGATGTGTTAGTCAAATTATTCACAATGAAAGTTGGGGTAATTTAGTGGAAAAACAATTGAATTCACTTAAAGGATAGGAAAGTACCTGGAAATAAGAAATCCACTTTGAGGGATTAAAGAATT
>CATIWM010052781.1:0-12928 GCA_949671775.1 Mallotus repandus
TATCCTTGTTTCTCATTTTTTTCTTTTATCTTTATATTTATTTTTTAATTTTCTTTTTTCCTTTCTTTATTTCTTACTTATTTTCCGTTATTCTTATTTTTTAAAATTTTTTATTTTTTTATTCTTAATTTTTTGTTTTCAACATATATGAATCATATTCTGCAAATATACGGATAATATTCAAAATTGTATATAATTGAATAACGAATCTAACACATGTTTTGCATTTTCACATATACGAATAAAATTCTGAAAATATACGGATAATATTCAAGAATGTTGAATGATGAATTTGACACCTGTTTTACATGTTCAACATATATGAATAAGATTCCAAAAAAATTTTGGATGATATTCAAAAATGTTGTATAATGATATGACATCTTTTTGTAATTTCAACATATACGAATAATGTTCTAATAATATTCAAAAATATTGTATAATGATATGACACATTTTTTCATGTTCAACTTATACGAAAAAGATTCAGAATATATTCGAATAATATTCAAAAATGTTGAATAATGGTATGATACATGTTTTGCACTTTCAACATATACAAATAAGATTCTAAAAATATATGGATAATATTCAAAAATTTTGAATAATGAATATGACACATGTTTTGCATGTTCAACATATACGAATAAGATTCAGAAAATATTCAAATAATATTCAGATATATTGAAAAAAATAAGCATAATTAAATTTAAGTCTCTTATAATTTTTTTTTTCAATTATAACTAACAAAATTTATATTAAAAAGCAGAATTAATATTAATGAAATATAACCATAAAAGACGAATAAAAAACTAATATAAATTATTTATCATTGGTAATAATTAAGAAAGCAAAGATGACATCCATATTATTATTTTAAAACATTCGAGAAGAGAAAATGTAAGCATCATTCTGTCAGGATACTCTTCCCTAATCTTTTAAATGAGTAGTGTTCCCATTCCAGATCCAGTACCACCTCCCAATGAATGGCAAACTTAAAAACCTGCAACAAATTTAACAAAAAACTAATGGATCTAAAGACACATAATCAATAACATATGAAATTGGAGGAAATTGTACTCTTAACTCAAAAATTAGACAGTAATTTCAAAATTATGTAAATATAAACTGTTAAATTATTGGATCTGATATGTCTATCTCACAAAAAGGAGCCAAACACCAAGCATTTCACAAAAGCAAGATAAATAAAGAGCAAACCCTAACTAAAAAAGCATTTTCAACATTCAATTAGCATAACCAAAACCCTAATTAAGTACTTTCGATAAACGAAGTTACCTTGCAAGCAGTCACGGTTCTCAACTTCTTTCCTCACAACATCAAGAACCAAGTCAATCAACTCAGCTCCCTCAGTGTAATGACCTTTTGCCCAATTATTTTTGGCACCAGATTGTCTAAAAATGAAGTTATCAGGTCAAAAAATCTTACCGTACGGCCCAAATCTGACACTGTCCAAAGTCTCAAGCTCCAGATCCATCAAAACTGATTGTGGAACAAACCTTCCGCAACTCGCTTTGTTGTAGTAAACATTAACTCGTTCAAGTTGCAGTTCATTGTCCCCCTGGTACCTTTTGGTGGAATTGATTCCATGCTCAACGCACACTACCTCCCAGAACTTTGCTCCAATATGGTTGTCGCATTGGCCTCCTTGGATGTGAAGGATCTCACGCATTTTGCCTCAAAACGGTGAGTTGTGAGAGAGAGTGTGTATGTGTTTCTGTGAGTGTATTACTATTATCTATGCTTTGCACTTGACTTGGGTGAGTTTGATGGAAGCAATGTGCTAAGGGAGAGAAGAAGAAGAAAAAAAAGGAGAGAAAATAGGGGTGGAAGAGAAAAAAGTAGGGAAGAAACGCAACAAGTGCAAGGAGACGTAACTTACATAAGTGATGAAAAAGTGGGCACGTGTGTAATTTTTTATAAAAATTGAGTACACGTGCAATATCTAATAAAATGTGGATATTTTGCTGAAAATTTGACCTAAAAATAGGTATTTTTGTAAAAATTCCCTTAATTTTCAGATTAATACGAGTTTGGGCCAATTTGATATATTGAGCATCTTGTAGCCCCTGTTGCAAATAGGATTCATGCATAATCGACGATGGGTCCGACCATAGGTCATAGTGGAAAAAAGAAGAAGAAATTTTACCCCATGTACTCTTTGACCAATTTTATTTCGTTCATGGCTTGAGACTTTTGTTTCTTTCACTTTTATTTTTAGTGTTTTTATTTTTATCCTAAAAGTGGGCTATTTTTGAAACTTTGGCATGGAACTTTGGTGAATTCTGTGTATATATATATTTTTAAAGATTTTCTTGTATACTTAAGCACTGACCTTTATAAAATTGTAATGATTTTGTGTTTGGGCCTAAAACTCCAAATTTAAGCCCATTAGCCCTTGGCCTAAGCCCAGGCCTGGGCTGAAGAGGCGATGCCTCTTCGACCTAGGACCGATAAGGCAACGCCACCTCAGTAGCTGACCTCCTTTGCATTAAATGTATTTTTTGGCCTCATTTCACATGGAGTGGACCCATATATCTCTACTCTGCAGATTTGTGTGAGAAAACATGACTTTAAAGGCAGATATAAGGTAGAAAAGAAAAGAAAATGATGAAGAATGATGATCTTTTGTCTTAGGGTGATTTTTAGGAAAATGGGAAGAGAAGGTTAGGGGTTTAAAGGAGAGGTCTTTTAGTTGGGAAAGAGGGGGGGGGGCATTTTTTAGAGAGGAAGAAAAAGGAGAGAAAGAGAGAACATTTTGAGAAGAGAAAGAAAAGAAATAAAAGGAGAAAAGAAGAGAGGAACAAAGGTCTTAAGCTTAAAGAGTTTATTTTCTTGAGAAAGAAGAAGGCTTTCTTGTATTCAAAACATTCAAGTCAATTAACCAAGCTCAAAGGGCTCAGTTAGGTGCATCACAAGTGTTCAAATCAGTGAGAATCCCCACTTTTAAGCTTAAAGTTGTTTATTTTATATAAAAGTTTAATTTCTTGAATTTCCATACTTGTTTTTGTGTTTATTGCCTATTTTAGGTCATATGGAAGGCCTAAGTATGTGAAATATTGAATTTTAGTTGTAAGTTTCAGTGCATTTATATGTATATTGAAGTTGCTTAGGATTTAAGAAAATGTAGATTTCTATGTTCCTGTTGAAGTGGCAATGTCTCTTCAAAAAGACGTCGCCTCTTCTTGATGAGGCGAATTATGATCGCCTCTTGGCCAGGAGGTGACGCCTTTATGAAGAGGCGCCGCCTCTCTGCCAGAGTCCTGCATGAATCAGCTTTAAATTCTATCATCTATTTTACATAATTTACGCTTCTCCTGTACTTGTTCCATGTCATATCCCCTGTTTTACATCTAGACATCGTGACATTAGGTCTAATTAGATATTGATTCATGTTTAAGCAAGTATTCATGCCTATTCCACATACTTTTGATTTGATTCTCTTTTGTGTAGATAATAATTATTACTTTTGTGAGAAAGAACTAATATTTTGAGCTTTGCAGAAATCTTAAGGTGATTTTTCAAATCATCAGGAGTTTGTCTTCTTAATTAGTTCTTGAGAGGATTTCTTGGTAATTTAATTATGGTTTACTTTCAGTTTATTTTAGGTTTACTTGTAGTTTATTTACTTGTATTTGAAGTAAAATGTTGTAATCCGTAATCCTTTCACCTATTTATTTAACATGTATTTTTGTAATTTATTATTTGATTGAATGTTCAGGCTATAAGCATGCAAACTAAGACTAATGTGCAAACTCGGGTTAAAACGTAACATTGGAAATGATTGTGATTCACAAAGTAATAAGGAAATAATTAAATAATCAAAGGTAATAAAATACAAAACACACACGGAGGCTAACCACAAGGTTAGGTGGGCATTCCAAAAGCCCATACCTAGTTTCCGAACTCGATCTCTGATGACGGCTTCTGGGAACCTCCGTGGAATCTAGTTGTTGTACAATGTGTCCCAGCTTTCATCTGGGTGGCGACTCCATCTCCAATTTGGGCCAAATCCCATTTTGTATTTCCTAGCAGGCCCCGAGCTTGCACAGTGTTGTGGTCGCCAAACATTTAGGCGCACGTACTAACCCGCCGCCTACAGTGGCAACTACACTGAGGATAGAGAAATTGATTCCAAGTGTTTTGTAATTTATCATCTTTGATTATTTCTTTATTTCCTTTGCATTTCTTGCATTCACTACACATTTTCACACAATGAGCACTCAAGTCCTAAATAACCCGACAATAATCTTTGCCTCGTTGCCTGTGTCTCACTCAAACCCGGTGGTAGAGTATTTGATTATTGTCACTCGTAGCACATACTTATCCACGTTGAATGGACACTTGAGTAGGGAGACATAACGGATGTATATAGCTGTGGGAGCCATAGCTTATTAATCTCGACTCAGCTCATGTAATGACTTAGCAACTTCCATTAGGATTTTTTCCAAATATGTGTGATTTATGCCCTATAGTAGTTCTTATAATAAAGCCCAAGCCCATGACTAATGGACTGTGCCAAGTTGGGCCTTTAATGCCCAATATGGCCTATTAACATGGACTTTGCTTTTATTCAAAGGAATTGCTACTTGTTTGCCTCGTCTCGAGAGCTTTCTTGCATATGTCAATTTTATTTTCCCCTGTTGATGATCAAAGCCATGCCAACAATCCGAGGATAAGAAACTCGCCATTGAACACGTGTGTGGGAGAAATAAGGGTGGAGGAATCGTTTGAAGAGTAATGTCTTATTACTTGTTATGTGTAAATAGGATGTGTGTTTATTTCTTTTAATGTTAAGGTAAATATGCATATCATGCATATTTTTAATCAATGGTGGTTGCAAACATAGATCCGTATCAGTCTTCTATATGGAAACGATATGAAACTGGTTGATTAATTTAGGCATCTAAAGAGACAGAGATGGCAGGGTTTGATCCTGAGGCTTTTGGGGAGAAATTAAAGGCAGAGATTGCTTAATAAACTCATACAATCATGTGAGAAATGATGGCAGAAATAAGAAGGCGGGATAGATAAGAGCCACCAACACCTCAGCCACAACCTTTTGAACTCGACACCGAGAATTCTGGGAGACAGAAAATAGAAGATGACCAGGAAACTCTCTTAGCAGAACAGGTGATCCGATAAAGGGTGGATGATACATAGGATGCAAAAAAGTCAGACTGGGCCAAAGACATAGCCAAGACTGTGGTTCAGATGCAAATGATGAAAAAAGAGAAGGGGATTGAGGCCCGATGGATTACACTAGCTTTAATTTAGATAAAGCTAAGGACCCTTTACCTCGAAAGTTTAAATTTCAGGACTTAAAGAAATACTCTAGAACTGATGACCCTCACTTGCATTTGAAGCAGTATGTGGCCTATATGCAAGTAACAGAATTAACCAAATCTCAAATTCCTTGGTATTATACTTTGGAACCATGTGTGCAGAGTGACTGGAAGGAACTTTGTGCTGTGTTTATTAAACAATATGGTTTGAATGCCCTAATGGAGGTATCTCTAAGTGACTTACAGAACACAAAATAGAAGTTCAATGAATCCTTCACTGAGTACTTAACCAGATGGAGAGGAAAGCTATCATAAATGAAGCATAGACCAGGAGAATCTGATCAGTTGACTATAGTAATGGAAGGTTGTGTCCCATTGCTTTCAAAGAAGTTGAGAGATCTTGAGATCAAGAATTTTTAGGAGCTGTACAAATTTGGGGTACAGAAAGAGTCTGACCTAGTGCAAGATAAGAAATTCTTTAATGGAAGATCTGCAAGCAGAGAAGGAAGTGGGTCTAGTAGTGGGATTAGAGTGAGTAGTAATGTACATATCAATGCTTTTGGGCAACCCCAAAGGTTTTCTAATTTGGGAAAATCTCTTTCCAAAGTCCTGGAAAAATTGATTGAGAATAACCTCTTAAGGACTTTGCCCCAAAGACCATCATTCCCAAATTTCGACCCAAAATTATACTGCAAATATCATCAGACCATAGGACCTGATACTGACAGTTGTAGTCACCTGAAGCATAAAATCCAAGATTTAATTGATTCAGGCAAAATTACCAACCCTGAAACTAGAAAACCCAACACCCAAAATAACCCTTTACCCAATTATCGTAATGTGCTACCACTAAATCCCCACATTCTCATGGTCAATACCAACTTGGCAAAGGAATAAGTCTTTAACTCCTTTGTCAATGCCACACCCATATCCCTAAAACCTAAAACCAAAGACCTGAATATGACCCAGCAGCCTATGGAACTAAATGTAAACGTTCTCGATATTTGGAGTTTCGACGATGAGGAAGGAAGGGTGGTTGATCTATGGAAGATTGATAAAGGAAAGAAAGCCCAGTCAGCTAGAAAAGATGAAAAGAAGGAAGCAGAAGCTCGATCTATAGGGTCAGAGGAAGAGAAAATTGGCTCGAAAAAAGAATTGAAGGAAAAGGAGAAAGTTGATGAAAAGGTCGTTGAAACCAAAAGAGATAAGAAGACTCTCGCCAGTGTTTGGAAGTTACTAATGCAATCCAAAGCCCATCGGGAGGTGTTGGTTATGGCCCTTGATCACAAGAAGATTTTTGCAACTCAACTCATACTCCTAGCTAAATGGTAGATTCACTGACAGAGAGTCCTCAAGGGGCAATTGTTTTTACAAATGATGACTTACCTTTGGAAGGCAGTGACCATAACAAAGCCTTATTCATAAAGTCTGAAGTGAAAGGGAAACTTACTTACTATGTGATGCTAGATAACGGATCCGCTATCAATGTGTGCCCTTTAAAAATCATGCCTAAGTTGGGACTGGTAGTATCCGATCTGAAGCCATCCAAGGTAGTCATCAAGGCCTATGATGACATGAAAAGGTCTGTTGAAGGAACCTTTAAGGCATTGGTCTGGTTTAGGTCAACTTGCATGTCATTGACATCCCTATCACCTTTGCTGTGTTATTAGGAAGGCCATAGTTCCATCCCTTGGGAGGAGTGCCATCAATTATGCACTAGAAAATTAAGTTTCCACAAGAGGGAAGAGTAGTCACTATAACAACAAAAACTGAGGTTGCAGTCACTGCGTTGAAACTAGCTCCCAATGAAATCCAGTCAGTCCAAGCTTTGAAGTCTGCATGATTTATGAAGATGAATTAAATCCCAAGATCATGAGCATGATGAAGAACATGGACTTTATGCTCGGGATGGGGCTCAGGAAGAATCAGCAAGGCCCACCGGGTGCCAATTTTGAAGCACAGGATAGGATATCCCAAGACAGGCGAGTCTGAGGAGGAAAATGAAGCTAAGACCAAGTTTGGGAAGAAAAGGGTAAAGACTCAGCTAAAAAAGAAGTCACCATAGGAAACCTTCATGGAAGAGGGCTACATTGGCAATCCTAAACCATTGATGATAGCGTAAAAGTTGGTCCTAAATTTTGAAATCTTCTCTGAGCATTTAGGTGGGGCCGAAGAACTTACTATTAAGGAACCTATGGTGGAGGAACTGGTGCAGACTCCAAAGCCAGAAAAAGACATCCCTACAATGGAGTTGAAAGATGCTGGAGATCAGGAAGGGGAATGTGGCTTCAAATCTTTTATTTTTAATTCTATCATAGATGTCTTCTATGATGATCTTGACATTTCTCTTGTAAACATGTTCAACACTGATGATGATCTTTTTTTTTCCAAAGTTAATGCAATAAAATCTGACTTTGCCTACTTGTGTGATGTGTTTCCTAATAGTTATTCTGTTTGTGATAATCACTTCATGCATATGTTTGACATTAATTCAGTGAAAATTGAATCATTTAATTTAGGCATATGTAATAATCCTAAGAATATACTTATTGCTTCTAATTTGACTCCTGATGAGAGAATAAAAATGGAAGAAACATTAAAGAAAAGATAGAAAGTATTTGCTTGGGGTTACGAGGATATGCCTGGAATTGATAAGAAAATTACAGAACACAAGACCCCTACATATCCTCACATTACACTAATAAAGCAAAAGAAGAGAAGATTGCAGCCAGAATGGGCTCTTCTGATTAAAGAAGAAGTAGAGAAGCAACTAAAAGTAAAGTTCTTGGAAGTAATGGATGACACCCAATGGCTAGCCAATATAGTGCCTGTTTTTAAGAAGGATGGAAGGGTTAGAATGTGTGTAGACTACAGGGATTTGAACAAGTCTTGTCTGAAAGATGATTTTCCCTACCACATATTGACACCTTGGTCGATAGTGCAACCTCTAGCACAATGTACTCTTTCATGGATGGTTTCTCAGGATATAACCAGATCACGATGGCAGTGATTGAAAAGTTGAAGACTTCTTTCACCACCTAATTGGGGGGGTCTATTGTTATTCAATCATGCCATTTGGGTTGAAAAATGTGGGAGTTACCCATCAGTGGATGGCTACTACTATGCTTCATGACATGGTTCACAAGGAAATAGAAGTATACGTGGATGACATGATGGTGAAGTCTCCAACATGGGAAGGAAACTTCAAGGCTTTAGACAAGTTCCTAGCCAGAGCTGAAAAATAAAATCTCAGATTAAACCTAAAGAAGTGTGTTTTTAGGGTAACCTATGGAAAGCTACTAGGACACATCATCAATTAGAAAGGAATAAAGGTGGATCCGAACAAGGTCAAAGTAATTCAAGAGATGCCTGCACCAAAAAATGAGAAAGAAATCAGAGGGTTTATTAGACGATTGCGATACATTAGCAGATTCATAACTAAGCTGACCACTATTTACAAGCCGATCTTCAAGCTCCTAAAAAAGAATCAATCAGTAATCTGGGATGATAAGTGTTAGCAAGGTTTTGAAACTATTAGGAATTATCTAATGAATCCTCTAGTTTACAACCACCGAGGTAGGGTAAACTTCTGATCCTCTATCTGACGGTTGAAAGAGAGGCGATAAGTGCAATGTTAGCTCAAAAAGATGACGAAAAGGTCGAACATGTAGTGTATTACTTGAGTGAGAAGTTTGTGCCTTATGAAGCCAATTATAATCTAGTAGAAAAGACATGTTTGGCTATGATTTGGGCCACGTAGAAGCTCTGACATTACTTCTAGTCTTATAGGATTCAAGCAATTTCTAGGCATGATCCCCTGAGGTATCTTCAGCAGACTCCGTCACTTATAGGAAAACTGGCCAGATGGCTGGTACTGCTCATTGAGTTTGACATTGACTATATGGCCAAAAAGGTGATAAAAAGGAGAACTGTAGCAGATTTCTTAGCTCAAAATTCTATGAGTGATGAACAGAAATGAGAGTTAGAATTTCTAGATGAACACTTAGGGGCAATAGAAATCCAACCATGGACAATGTACTTTGATGGAGTGGTTAACAACAGAGGGGCAGTCATTGGTGTCATTCTGATCTCACTGGAAGAAGAAATGATCCCGATAGCTAAAAGATTGGAATTCAAAGTCACTAATAACCAAGCCGAATATGAAGTTTATATCTTTGGTTTGGAAGCACTCCAAAATCTGGGGGCAGATGAAATCATGGTATACGGAGACTCCATGCTAGTGGTGAAACAAATCTTCAATAAATGGGAAGTGAAGGAAGATAAACTAAAATTGTATTGGGAATATTCATCTACTATTTTTTTATCCTTTACTCAGTGCAAAATCATCTACTTTTCGCGACAGGAGAATCAGATGGCAGATGCCCTAGCCACTCTAGCTTCGACATGGGAAGGAGGAAAACAAGCAAAGGTCAAACCTCTTATTCTTGTAAAGTCTCGATTCTTTTATTGTAAAGAGATAAGAGTAATGACAATCAACCACGTAGAGAAAATGTGGTTCTACAATTTGCAGCAGTATTTAGAAACAGGGTAATTTCCC
Source organism: Mallotus repandus (assembly GCA_949671775.1). Taxonomy (NCBI): domain Eukaryota; kingdom Viridiplantae; phylum Streptophyta; class Magnoliopsida; order Malpighiales; family Euphorbiaceae; genus Mallotus; species Mallotus repandus. The sequence continues at coordinate 9,862 of CATIWM010052781.1, forward strand.
TAAGACATTGATAAAAAAGAGAGAATATCTCTCAAGATGTTATCTCGACAATGTATTAGCCATAATGGAATGTTGTATAAGAGAGCACCGACTAGAGTGCATTTAAGATGCGTGGATAAAGATGAAGCCCAAAAACTTATGAAAGTGATTCATGAAGCAGTGTGCAGTCCGCATATGAATGGAACAGTGTTGGCTAAGAAAATAGCCCGTCAAGGCTACTTTTGGCTAACAATGGAAACATACTGCATGAAATTTGTAAAGAAATTTCATAACTGCCAAGCATATGGCAATGTTAGTCATTTACCCTCCAAGGAACTTCAGGGAATGACTTCTCCTTGGCTGTTTGTAATATGGGGAATTGACATCATATAGGAGATAAGGCCAAAAGCATCGAATGGTCATCGCTACATCATAGTGGCTATTTATTACTTCTCTAAGTGGGTTGAGGTAGAATCATTTGCCACTGTTCGATCAAAATAAATGGCAAGGTTCATTGAAAAGAATATAATCTATGGATACAAACTGCCTCATCATGTTGTTACGGACAATGGTGTTCAATTTCCAGCAGAAACGACTGCTTTACTGAAAGAATACAAGATTGAGCATCACAGATTATCTTCATACAGACTGCAAGTGAATGGTGCAATAGAAGCTGCAAATAAGAATGTGAAGAAGATCTTATCCAAGATAATGGAAAACTACCGAGATTGGTCAGATTATCTCCAATTTGCACTTTGGGAATACAGGACTACTACTAGAACATCAATCAGGGTAACTCCCTATTCTTTAGTATATGGGTATGAGGTCATGCTACCAGTAGAGGTGGAAATCAAATCCATGCAAGTTCTTTGGGAATCCAAAATTCCCGAATACCAGTGGGTAGAGAGCTGATTATCATAACTAATGCTCTTAGAGAAAAAAAAGGTGAAAGCCGTGTATCATTCTCAACTGTATCATAAGAGGATAGCTCAAGCTTACAACAAGAATATCAAGCCGGGTAAAATCAAAGAGGGTGATTTAGTGTTGAAGCTAACTAGGCCGATCATGATGGATCCATGAGGGAAATTCAAGCCAAACTGGGAATGTCCATACTTGGTGAAGAAGTTATTTTCCAAGGGTGCTGCTATCCTATCTGATCTAGAAGGAAATGAATTTAGAGAGCCCATTAACCTCGACAAGCTAAATAAATACTTTCTATAAAGTCTCGCTATGGAGAAAACCTCAAAAGAGGCTACCTAGGGAAAAGTTAGAGACATAAAAATTAAAAATTAAAAATTAAAAAGTCCTACTGGATTGAAAACCTTAAAAAAGCAATTCAGGCAAAAATTAAGGACATATAAAAGGAGAGAGAGAGGAAAAAATAGTTAGTTGAAAATTTACAAGGACAAGCCAATTAATGATAGGAGATAAGTAAGAAGCAAAAATGTATAATCAGTTTGTGCTTAAATTAAATGAAATGGATTGCCTTTGTTATTGTTGAACATTGCATTAATTATTTATTACAAACTGCATAACTAAAAAGAAAATTCCTTCCAACAAAAAAGGCAAATAAAGATTAAGTTACAAAAACTAATTTTGCCTACTTTTCTTTTGTTGAACACTTGATGTTTTCAATTCTCTTGTTCTCTTATTTCTTGCAAATTCATCCTAGTCTATTTGTTGCAACTAGATCCACTCCTTACACTGATCATCAGTTGATGGATCTCCATTATAGTTGATACGCCTCAAGATGGTTCTACGAGGCCAAGTTTCAACCAAATTATCTAGAAAGTTCTGAGAAAGGGGCCCAGGCTCAAACACATGGAATGGCCCTATAATTAACTGCTTTTATCCATATTGCCTGCAAAGTTGAGCGGGATTATAAAAAGTGGCAGAATGTAAGCAAGCCACAGGAACACAATGAGTGTAGGAATGAATGGTCACGTGCTGCAATCTCTACCAAGGATAGATTGATTGGATCAAAGTGTCAGGAAATGTATCCAACCAGCTTTGAACATCTTCTAGAATGGGATAAAGCCTTCGGGTATGATGATACTTAGCCTTATAATGCACAATGTCTCTGGGAGGCTCAAACAACCTCAGTTTCTCATGAAACCATGCCTATATAGGTTACTAATGAATAAAAATGATAGAAAACCGTAAAATGAAAAGAAGAACGAAGAAAGCTAACCTCTAGTAGCATTGGACTTCCGAAAATCGTCTGGTTTTGGCAAGATTGTCCAACCCGGCGATGGTCTCTACTAAGTTAAAGGGAAAAAGGTTGAAACCTAATTCCACTTAGTCCAAAATGTGGAGAATCTTTAAGTCATAGTTGCTAGAAGGAGAAACGAGCAGGACTTGAGCATAAAGACATAGAGTCATCATTCGAGGCTAATACATCTCCTTGTTATCCGTGACTACTACAACCTCAATGAGAGAATCGATTAAAATCTTAGTGCCAAAAATATGACGAAGAGAAAATTAGAGAGAAAAACTGAACATTCTAGCCATCTGATACTACATCGAGTGCAAATTTGGAGTCTAAACAGAAAGAACTGTAATCTGACAAGTAGAATCCAGTTGAGAGCCTAGGATAGCTTCGAATTCCTCCAGCAGGGGGTATAGCTCTACCATGTTGAATTTGAAGACATGTTTCTAGGGATCCCAAAATTGAGCAAGAACATGAAGGAATAGGAAATTGATCTTCCTTGCATGTAACGATCAAAAAAAGGATAGATGAAACGACTCCAATTTAGCCCAAGATTTGCCATCCAAGCTTTTTAGGATCGACTATATGTAGATGGCTTTATTGCAACCGTGACACTATTTGGCTCTAGGGAACACACTAACCACTGTTATAAAGACATGGCGTGGAGATGAGGAGTCGCCACTTAGGGTAATAACTGGGACAAATCGAAAGTGGTGGTAACTTGATTCTCTAATACAAGCTAGCACCACAACCAGGAGTTCTGGATACGGAATACCAACTTCTTTTAGTCTTGTGTTCATTTAGAATTATCTTATGAATTACTATCTTATTCCCTAATTACATGCAATTTCATTAAACCCTAATTGAACATCCATCTAA
>CATIWM010052797.1:0-15199 GCA_949671775.1 Mallotus repandus
AAAGCATTGGAGCAGAATTTAGAGCATAATAATACACAAGTAAAATCATGGCACTATAGAAATGAGAAATTTATTATTATAATTTTATTTTTTTTTATTTTTTTTTTATTATTAATACTAAGAGCTTCACAACCTAAAATGAAAGCTGCATATGCTAACTTCGACTCAAGATTTACATATCCAAATGAGCTTGGATTTTGACAATTAAGCTCAATTAAGAAAGCTTAAGATGTCTAATTCAAATGTTAAGAAGACAAATTTCTCATTATAAAGCTCTAATGATGTCAAAAGCTTCCTTGAATCTCTAAGGTCGAATTAGCCCAAAAGCAAGCTTATCAATCCCGGTCGTGACCATACTTGGGACTAATGTCCAGAGATGTTTTTCTTTGATATTTATACTCCATTTTGACTTCCAATTGTTTCCTAACTTATACACACTTAAAAAAACAAAATTAAATGCTCAAAATTAAGTTTGTTAAGATCAAAATCAAGATTGATCATTGCTAAGGTCAACAATCTTCCCCTTTTCGATTTTGACAAACTTATTTTGAGTTTGAGAGAATAATATAAAGTGAAGTGCGTGATAATTAAATGAATTTTACTCCCCCTAAATTTTTTCAGATCATAAAAATAATAACTATAAGAAGTAAGAAATTCAATTGAATAAAAATTAATGAGAATGCATATTTCTTTATTTCTCCCCTTGTTTGGCATGATAAGAAATATAAATTTTAAAAGCTTGTCTTCTTTTGTTAAAAATAACAACATTAAACACTTGAGAAAATATTTAAGAAACATAAACATGGTAGAAGACAAATTTTACTAAGATAATGTATCACAAAAATAGTACATATAGCATTTTAAAGACCAAGAGCTAAAACAATAAAAAACATGAAAGTTCAATTTTTAAAAAAATTTCTCCCCTTTTGTGAAAGACTAAACAAAATTATAGCAAGTAAGCAAAACAAGGCTTAGCATCACAAATATTAAAACATGATAACATGATCATTAATTATCACAAAACTAGCCACACTTACAATGCAAGTAACAAATAACAAGGAAATAAATAATAATCACAAAAAGAATTAAGGAAACTCAAATTGTTCTCTCCCTTTGGAAAAATAAAAAAGAATTAAAGAAACAGGAATTAAGAAAAAAAATAAGATGGCATTAATAAAAAGATAAGAGTACATTGATTTTTGAAATATCAATTGTAAACAGGAAATATCCATGACAAAAAAACTAATAGCTCCTAGCTCATAAACCGAAAAACAACAAAACATAAACTGACACAAAATAGTCTCAAATAAAAACTCAAAGTTTCAGAAACTAAAAATATACTAAAAATAAACCAAACAGATACTGATGAGCAAACAAAGAAAAAAGGACATAAAAAGAAGCTAGTTTTGAGGAGGAGATGGAGGAGGATGCTTGAAAGTCGCATATGAGTAAGAAACACTTAGTGCTCTAAAAATAATTAATTTATTAAAAATAAAGTTCAATAAAAAAATGTTAAAATCAAAAAAAAAAAACACTTAATGATCAAGGTAATTGATAAGCACAACATGATTTCACATGAAAAAAGTGAAGTCAAATAGTCCAACCATCAATTAAGCAATTGAACATACAATCAAGACAAACTAAAACCATCAATCATGCCAAGTTCATGTTTAATGAAATTTAATCTCTCTTCATTGAGAGGTTTGGTGAAAATATCTATAAATTGATTATTTGTATCAACAAATTCAAGTGAGATATCACCAATCTAAACATGATCACGCAAGAAATGATGTCTAATGTCTATATGCTTGGTTCTAGAATGTTGAATGGGATTTTTGCTAAAATTTATAGCACTTGTATTATCACATTTGATTAGAATGTGATCAAGTTTAATGCCAAAGTCCATCAATTGTTGTTTTTACCATAAAACTTGTGAACAACAAAGACTTGCAGCAACATATTCTACTCCTGCAGTGGATAAAGCAACCGAAACTTATTTCTTGCTGAACCAAGAAACTAAACATTGTCCTAAAACTTGATAAGTTCCGGAAGTGCTTATTCTATTAAGTAAACTACCGGCAAAGTCTACATCCGAGTAACTAATTAAGTCAAAGGATGAACTCCTAGGATACCAAAGTCCTAAATGCAAACTTCCACTTAGATATTTAAAAATTCTTTTGATTGCATTCAAATGGGACTCTCTAGGACTAGATTGAAAAAGAGCACACAAGCAAGTAGCAAGCATGATATCGGGTTTACTACAGTTAAATAAAGTAGGGATCCGATCATACCTCTAAATCACTTTTTATCAACCGGTTTGCCATTCTCATCCTTGTTAAGTTTGGTGGTGGTGCTCATTGGAGTTTTGCTTGACTTGACTCCATCCATCCCAAACTTCTTTAGAATATCTCTAGTATACTTGGTTTGATTAATGAAAATCCCATCTTTACATTGCTCAGTTTGTAATCCGAGGAAGAATTTGAGCTCACCCATCATACTCATCTCAAATTCTCCTTGCATTAACTTAGAGAATTCCTCACACAAGTAATGGTTAGTAGCATCGAAAATTATATCATCAACATATATTTGAACAATTAAGAAATCATGTTTGGATTTCTTTATGAAAAGAGTTGTATCAACTTTCCCTTTCGAAAATCCTTTTTCTAATAGGAAGTTGCTCAATCTTTCATACCAAGCTCTTGGAGCTTGTTTCAATCCATATAATGCTTTTGAAAGTTTAAACACATGATTTGAAAAATCAAAATTTTCAAAACCCAAAGGTTGTTCAACATAAACCTCTTCTTCAATAAAAGCATTCAAAAATGCACTTTTAACATCCATTTGATAAAGTTTAAAATTCATGAATGATGCAAATGCTAGTAGCATTCTAATAGCTTCTAACCTTGCAACGGGGGTGTAAATACCTGAATTATTTTGAAAAATTATAAAATAAATTTTTGGGACTTACAGTGTTAATAAATATTTTATTATTCTTATGATTATTATTTAGTGAAATTAAATTTGAATTTATGGTAGAGAGAATTAATTAGGTGTGTTATTTATATGTATGTATTTTATATGGTGTTTTGGTGGGTAAATTAGTATTTTATTATTATTTTTTTTTTTTTTTTTAAAAGACAAAATAAAAATTTTCGGGACTTCTTTTTTCTCTTTTCCTTTTTCTTCTTCTTCTGCTTCTTCTTCTTCCTTTCTTTCTCTTGGCCGAATGACAGACCACCACCACTGCCACTGCTCCTGGCCGCCGTCACCACCACGCCGCATAGCCCAGCTTAGCCGCCCTCCAACTCCCGGCCCAACCACCTCCTTTCTTCTTCCTTTCCCGGTTGTTGTTGCCTTGGTCGGAGCTCTTCTTGGTCGCCGGTGACGTTTTCTACGTCGGTTGGCCATGATTCCAGTGTTGTTGGAATCCTTTTCATCCAAACTTCTCAAATCTACCTTCGGTTTCTTTGATCTTCTTCCGGATCGACTTGAAACGAGGTAAATTCACTTTTTAGTTTTTGTTAATTTTTGGTTAATTAAGTGAGTTTTAGGCTAAATGTTGAGTATTAAAGTTGATGTAGAGATTGAATGTTGTACAAAAATAATTTTCTAAATTTTTTGGATTTATTTTTAATTTTTAGAAAATTTTGGTTCGGGTTACTATTCTGAGCCCGAAAATTTTAATAATTTAATAAATACTATATATTATTTGGAGTAATGTTTGTGAAGGAAATTTTGTAAAATTAATTATAGATAATTTATTATAATTTTTGGAAGTTATATGTGAAAAATATAAATTTTAGAGAAAACTGTGTAATTTGGTTTTTAATTGATTTTTGGTAAATTTATAGTTAATTAACATGTATAATGATAACTTTGATTATTAGAAGGTATAAATTAATTTTATTAGCTAAATTAGTATTTTTGTATATTTTGTTGATTTTAGATTAATTTCCGAAAATAATACAAATGTATATAAATATTATAGTATTTAATTATTTGATGATTTAATTATATTTAGTGTTAAAATATATCTTTATGAATTTTCCGAAATTTTATAAATAATAAATTTTAAATATATATATTAATATATTGTATGAGAAATATTAATAGTTTAAATAAATTGGGCTTATATATATGATAATTATTTAAAAGAAATTATTATTCAAATAGCCCGATTAATTTTTATAAAATTTTGTTATATATATATTTATGTGTGTGGTAGTGTTGTTGTTGAACTCGGTCGGATTTGTGTGTAGTTTGGGAATCTGATCCGAGTGTGGTACTGTGTGAGAATATTCGAAGTGTGTTTTCGTGCAGTAACGGCTCTATTTTTAGCAGAGAGATGTCCGTTTTACAGAGGAGACTCTGCCAAATTTTTGGTTGATTTCTCGTAAAACGTGACATCGGCCTGTATCAAAATTTTGGTTTTAGATGAGTTGTGTCTTTGGTCGAGTCAATTTCATCAATCCTTTAGTTTTTATAATTCCGAGAATTTTCATGAATTTATTTATTTTATTTTACAAGCATATTTTAAATAAATATTATTTATTTTAGAGAACTCCGAGGCACGAGCTGTAGCACCAGGACAACAGAGAACTCACCGTCCGGCATGCTTAACCTGTGAGTTAATTTTATAAAATGTGTGTTGTGTGTTTTTAGTACATTTACTAGTAATTAAAAATAATAAAGAAATGACTATATGATTGAATTATGAATAGTAATTGAAAGTATGTTTATACAAAAATTACTTTGTTAAGTTTTATTTATTTATTTAATCATTTATTTATTCATTATTTAATGATTTATTTATTTTATTTAATTATTTATAATTCGAATTGATTTGAAGATAATGGTAGAATGTGCTATCTAGTGGGTATCACTAGGACCACGTGCGCACGAGTAATATCTTAGTATGTGATTTAAATGTGAATGGTTAGAGCTCGGTGGAGCTAGTGCTCTTGGGCCGATAAAAAGGGATGTAACTCGATTGAGCTTGCTCTCGGGACATCAATATGGAATAAGTGAAATGACAGTGGCAGTAACTCGGTCGATGCTTGCTCTCAAGACGGCAGTCACTTGGATTAAAGAGAGCCGAAAGGCTATTAGAAAAATGGTTTAGGTGTTCTACCAGTTTTCCACCAAAAATAATTACTTTAAATATTTTCATACAAGGATTTCATATTAAATTCATTTAAAAAGTTTTAAAGAGACTTTATATAAATATTATCGAGAAAAGTAAGTGATTTTCATATTTATAATTATTTTATTTTTTATTGTTTCAAAAAGGGTTTTAACAAATGGTTTTAAAACCAACGTGCATTTTATAAAATTGATTCACTCAATGAGGTCTGATTCCCCTCAACTTATTTTTTTTCAAGACCTCACAGTCTGTCTTCTAGTATCCCTAGTTTGCGCCGAGTTCATTCTTCACCGGCTGCATTATGTATGTTAATTTAATTTATATACTATGTAATTGAATTCTAGACACCGCAGTAGTTAATTCAAATATGTATTATCGGTATTCTGATTTTACCTTGTTGAAATATTGTATTTAAAGAATATTGGTTTATGTTTTTATATATATTGTGCATCTATTATGATTTATTGTTAAATTTTTTTTTTATTCCGTAAAAAAATTTTAAGGCTTACTTCGGGTTTCGGTTACTTTATGTATTCCCATTTCCTAGTGCCGGTCACGTACCTTCGATTCGGGTTGTGACAGGGGGTAAAGGTTTCATCATAATCAATGTCTTCTTCTTGATTATAACCTTTAGCTACTAATCTTGCTTTGTTCCTAGTTATGTCACCTTGTTCATTCCTCTTATTTCTAAACACCCATTTGGTGCCTATAATAGGATGATGTTTCGATCTAGGAACTAAAGTCCAAACTTTATTTCTTTTAAATTGATTTAACTCTTCTTGCATAGCAAGGACCCAAAATTTATCACTCAATGCATCATCAACATTTTTTGCCTTAATTTAAGAAATGAAGGCTAAATTAACAATAGACTTAAGTTGAGATCTAGTTGTTACCCTTTTGTAGTGTCACCTATAATGAGGTCTTGAGGATATGCTTTCTTGAATTGCCAATCCTTTAGAAGATCATCCTTTAAAGAGGGTTTAGGCGTTTCCTCACTTTCTTCCTTACTTGGATTTTCAAGTTCCAAAGGCTTACTGGAATTTTCTTCTTGAATGTTCTCATTCATAAGCTCACCTACATCATCATCAACACTATAAAAATCCTTTCTTCGATTAAGTGGATTAGACTCATCAAATACAACATGCATAGATTCTTCAACTACTAGAGTTCTCTTATTAAAGACTCTATATGCTTTGCTAAAGGTGGAATACCCTAGGAAAAGTCCTTCATCAGCTTTGGAATCAAATTTCCCAAGATTATCCTTGGTGTTTAATATAAAGCACTTGCATCCCAATACTCTTAGATATGAGATTTTGGGTTTTCTATTGTTCCCAAGCTCATAAGACATTTTGTTTAAAATTGATCTTTTAAAAACTCTATTTGAAATATAACAAGACGTGTTAATGGCTTCCGCCCAAAAGTATAGAGGCAAATTATACTCATGAAGCATTGTTCTAGCCATTTCCACTAGAGTTCAATTTTTCCTTTCAACTACCCCATTTTGTTGAGGAGTTCTAGTAGAAGAAAATGTATGTTAAATACTATTTTTATTACAAAAGCTTTTGAAAAATTCATTTTCAAATTCGGTTCCATGATCACTCCTAATGGAAGCAATGCAAAAACTTTTTTTCTTTTTTAACTCTTTTGCAAAATTTTCAAACGCATTAAAAGCATCATTCTTATGAGCAAGGAAACACACCTAATTGAATCTAGAGTAGTCATCAACCAATACATATGCATATTGCATTACACCGAGACTAGCAACTCTAGTTGGACCAAACAAATCCATATGTATAAGTTCAAGTGGCCTAGAGGTTGACACAACATTTTTGAGCTTAAATGAAGACTTGGATTGTTTTCCCTTTTTAACAAGCATCACAAGGTTTATCCTTAGTGAATTCAAGTTTTGGTAAACCAATCACAAGTTCATGTTTACAAAGATCATTCAATAGCTCAAAATTTGCATGTCCTAACCTTCTAGGCCATGTTCATATGTCATGGGAAATAGACATCAAGCATTTAATATCTCTGCTGTCAATTTTATTCAAATCAATAACATAAAAATTATCTACTCTTTCACCACTGAAAATTACTTTGTCTTTATCAAGACTACTAACAAAGCAATTTTTAGGATAGAAAGTGACTTTATTTCCTATATCACATAATTGACTTATACTAAGCAAATTATATTGAAGACCATCAACAAACAATACATGATGTATAGATAAAGATTGAGGATTATCAATTTCTCCAATGCCAATAATCTTTCCTTTTGCATTGTCCCCGAAGGTAACATGTCCTCCATCTTTAGTATTAAGCTTGTTGAATTGCTCTTTGTCTCCGGTCATGTGTCTTGAACATCCACTATCAAGATACCATTTACTTTTTGTTCTTGTGGACTTCAAGCCCACCTACAAAACACAATTTATACATTCTTTTGAATCCAAACCTTTCTTAGTCTAGGTTGGTTAGTCTCAAGATAATCCAAATAAAGCAAGTTTAAGTGCAATCTTCTATAGAAGCATACATTGCTTGAGTGACCTTTGGTCATGCAATAAAAACATTCAACATTGGCAAATATATTTCTCCTAGGATGATAAGCTTTCCTACTGTGTAAATTATGCCTTGTGTGTTGTGGTAGTGAGTGCTTTCTATAACTCTTTTAAGTCATATTGTGAGACATACATTGACAATGACAATGTGTATTTTGATAGGTTTGTGTGACATGTCTATGTGCATTGTGTTGTGTAACATGCTTAGGAGTGTTGTTGATATGATCTTCAAAAGGGATTCATGAGCAAATTATTCATTAATTAATGTTCTATATGTTCAAAATATTGGACATATTAAAGAACATGAAAAGCTTAGCTTGGAGTAGTAATTTGGGCTGAATCCGCATCAATTTATGAAGCCTACACAATAATATAATCAAGGATAAAAGCTTGGATGAATTTTGGAGTCAATAAGGAAAATTCAAGAAGATTCTTAAAGATTTGAGAAGATTCAAGGATATTCCAAGTCAAAGTCAACAAGTCAAAGTCAAAGTCAAAGAAGGAGTCTAAGTTATATTAGGATTTTTGTATCTTCCTATTTAATGGTAGATTAATAGGAAACTTTTTTTTTATATTGTCTACTTTTAGATTTGACCTAATTTTGAAGGAATCCTTCTTATTTAAGGATTTTCCTTTATAGGAGTCTTTAGGAATAAGTAAGAAAACCTTTTCCTTCAAGGATTAGGATGTTTACATGCCTATATAAAGGCCATAATAATGTAGCACGAATTAGAAAAGATATTATTATTATTAAATTTGAATTCTTGTGAGGTTTAAGTCCTTTTGTTTTTTTCTTAAAAGAACTTTAGTGAATTTATCAAGTGAAGGCTTGGTACATTCAAACCTAGTTTAATTTAGACTTAAAACTGACTTAGTTAATCTTAGGTTTATATTAAACAACCTTTAATTCTTTATAATTAAGGTTCTTAAGTACAAGTTATTTAAGGGTCTTGTTGGGAATTAGAGTTTTCTTTTGCTTGGTTTATGAATGATCCTTAGCAAGGTTATCAAGATTGAATATGGGTTTGGTACAAGTTAACCACGTTCGTATCAGTTGTGTCTAGTATACATGTAAGCATGTTTGGGTTGGGGTGCTTTTGTTTGAGCCTTGCCTCTTTGTGTCAATAGAGGTTGAGTTTTGTGAGACATTCCCTTATTATTTGACACATGAGACCTTTTAGCTTTGAAAGCTTGAGTCTCATTTTTGGATGTAGATGCAATAGAATCATGTGATGCTTTAATAAAATTAATGTGTGATGATGATGAAGATGGCATTCCATTTTTGTATCCAATTCCATGAGTATCTCCATGAAATTTTTGAGAGCCAATAATACTATCTAGAGTTTCTTTTCCCTCCTTGAATTTGGAAATGGAATTTTTTAACTCTAAGACTTCTTTAGAAAGCTTTTGATTTTCATCATTAGCTTTCTTAAGTTGGTCTTCCAATGAACTTGAACGTTCCAAATCACTTGCAAGTTTTTCATTTGATTTAATAAGATTAGAAAAATCATTCTTCAAGTTCTCGAATTCCTTGGTTAAGTTAGTAAGCTTCTATTTATAAAGATTTTTCTTAAAAAGTAAGCTTGTATATTTTTGCAAAAGTTTACTTGTTATAGAATGTTCATCATCATCATCATATTCATAATAATCATCACAAGAAGAATTAGAAATACAAGGTACCTCATTTTCATCCTCAAGAGCCATGAAGCAAAGATTGGCTACTTCTTGTTGTTCCTCTTCCTTTGCGGATTCGGAGGAGTCATCCCAAGTAGCTTTGAAAGCCTTTCTTTTCTCTTTCATTCCTTTGCTCTTGCTTTTGAGTTTAGGGCACTCACTTCCGATGTGTCCCGGTTTCTTGCAGTCATAGCAAGTGACATCTTTGGTTTTCTTCTTACCTTATCCCTCATACTTATTGTTGAAGTCTTTTGTTCTTAATGAATTTTTCTTTCTTAAGAACTTTTTGAAACTTCTAGTGAGCATTGCAACATCATCATCTTCATCATTATAACCTTCGATATTTTCTTCTTCACTTTCTTTTTGTGAAGCCTTTAATGCTATGCTCTATTTCTTTTCTTCCTTCTTTGCTTGCTCTTCACCTCTTTGCTTTGTTGTAAGCTCAAGGGTGAGCTTTCTAATAAGCACATCAGTTGAAAGAGTAGCAAGATCTTAAGCTTCCTCAATTTAAGTAACCCGAGATTCCTAATCCTTCTTAAGTAGGATTCTTAGAATCTTATTGTTTACTTCTTCCTTGGTGAAATGTTTACCAAGTTTCTTGAGGGTGGTGACAAGAGCATTAAGGCGATTTATCATTTAGGTGATTGATTCTTGAGGCTTCATCTTGAAGAGTTCATACTCATACATGTGGAGTTGAACCTTCTTGCTTCTTACTTGAACAGTTCCTTCATAATGATTTTCCAAGGTTTTCCATATTCTTTGGCTGAAGTGCAATGTTGATGCTTGCCTCCTTCTTTTAACATGGAAGAGACTAGAGTAATCATAGCCTTTTTGTTTTTATGATTCGCTTCTTGTTGAATGGCATTCCAATCATCTCTATCAATCTCAGTTACCACACCATTAATTATAGCTTTGGGTGGTTCCTAACCTTTTTAAAAAATATCCTAAAGTTTGATAGAATCATAATCTAGATAGAGCTCCATTTTGAACTTACAATGAGGATAATCACTTCCATCAAAGAAAGGTCTAAGAGAAGAAATGTTTTGTGTTTCACTTCCCATGATCTTGTATTCTACTAATGAAGTACCTAGAATTCAAGCTCTAATACCAAATGAAAGTGCCTTAGAGGGGGGGTTGAATAAGGCAATTGAAGGATTTTAGAAAATTAAAGCAAATTTAAGGAATGAACAAGAAATAAAAGACATTAGAGTAGGAAGAACAAAGAACACAAAGATTTAAGGAGTTTGAATACAACAACAATTCTACGTCTCCACCTAACTTATCCCCAAGTTAGGATTCTGAATCATTCATAATCTTATTCATAAGATTGAGATTACACAAGAGTTTAAGGCTCACTCTTACAACCTTACAATCAAGAATTTTCTAGGCTCACTCTAAAACCGAAACCAAAGTGTTTTAATGGCTAAACACTTAAACCAATTCCTTTAGAAAAAAATCTCACTTCCCTTATAATCTATCCCAAGACTTAGATGAAGTAGAAATTCTATTTCTAATACACAACCAACTCTCACAAGAGTTAATGAAACTAAGAATGAATAAATTGAAACTTTGAGAGCTTTAATCAATGTTAAGATAGAGAATTTGAATAAACAAGTATCTTAACCTCAATTGAGCTCTAGGAGGTTTTTATATAGATAAACACTCAAAAATATCATTTTTGATGCATCAAATAAATCTCCAACATCTATAATTAATTTTTGAATAATCTTGGACTTTTTGTAGCTAAAATGATGCTCACGATCGTGAGGAGGAAGCTTTGGCTCGTGAGGAGGAAAGAACTAGTCATTGCCTTTGAAAATATGTCAAAAATGACCACTTGGAGCTGTTAGGAGGATGCTCATGAGCTTCTCACAATCATGAGCATCCCTGTCCAAAATAGCTAAAATGGCTCAAAATGAGCACCAACAGGGGATAGCTCTTGACCGGCTCGTGAGTCGCTCATGAGCGGGACTAAAGACGATCGAATTAGCCTAACCTTTCTTCATAAAAGTTGTAGATATTTTTACTACCTTTCCATATCACTTTTAATAGCCTCAATTGGACATCTATATCTCAAGATATTATTGAAATACTAAGAGATGCTCAACCTAAAATGAAAGCTGCATATGCTGACTTCAACTCAAGATTTGCATATCCAAATGAGCTCAGATTTTGACAATTAAGCTTAATTTAAAAAGCTTAAGATATCTAATTCAAATGTTAAGAAGACAATTTTCTCATTATAAATCTCTAAGGATGTCAAAAGCTTCCTTGAATCTCAAAGGTCGAATTAGCCCAAAAGCATGCTTATCAATCCCGATCGTGACCATACTTGGGACCAATGTCCAGAGATGTTTTTCTTTGATATTTATACTCCATTTTGACTTCTAATTGTGTACTAACTTATACACACTTAAACAAACAAAATTAAATGCTCAAAATTAAGTTTGTTAAGATCAAAATAAAGATTAATCATTGCTAAGGTCAACACACCTGCATTGTAAGCACAAACCCTTGAAATGAATATTTTTGTTACTGAAAGTGACATTCTTTTTGGTTGTTGAAAGTTCATTGATAAGGTAAAGACAAAGTGCACATGTTCGTTGGATTCTTCAATCAAGGTATGTAAAGTCTTTCTTTTGTATTTTTATCATTTGATTTTTAATGTGTTTGATCATAATAAAATGGGAAAATGATTGGTATCAGTGATAAATTATTATTTTTAGTAAAAGATATAGGTTGTTTTTGAAGTTAAGTGGTCCATGACTCTGTGCTTATTGTTTTTTTTATTTTCATTTTGGCATACAAAATGGACAAAATAGATTTGTTTTTAGACTATAGAGGTACTTGGGAACACATGTATGTTTTATCATATGTTGGGGGAGAGGCTGTGGTTATAAATGAGTTAGACATAGACATGCTATTAGCCACTCATATTATAAAGAAATACAAGACTGATTTAGGTGTTGAAGTGGGATAAAAACTCTATGTGCTGAGACCTAGGACAACTTTGGGTCATGGACTTTATAGTTTGATGAATGACGATGACATAAAATGCTTAGCCAGGTGCATTTTACAAGCTGGTGTTGCACAGGTTCATATTTATGTTGGGTATGAGAGTGAAAATGAAGATAGAAGGGTTCCAAGTCTGAGAAGCAATATTGGTACACAACAGAGCTCTGTGGGAGCCAATGAAAATCAAATTTATATAACATATACTAATACCCAATCAACGTTTGCTATTTGGGTTAATCAAGTTTTCAAGAACTTTGATCCGTTGTTAACTCAAGTATTGGGTGAAAAAGATACTGAAGGATATAGGACAGATGGAGACAAAACTAATGGTGGATTGAATGATGTCGACATTCATGTTTATGATGCAAATGATGGGGCATTAGATGAAGCAAATGGTACAACAACAGGTCTGCCCAGCTCTAAAGCATAAGGAAATGATAGTGCAAGTAAGGACAACTTTGCAAGTGGGATTAGCTCTGGAAGTAAGAGTAGTAAAGACAGTGATGATTCTGATGATAGTGAAGAAAGTGAGGAAGATGACAGTGAAGAAATTGAACAAGAGAAAATTAATAAAGCTGACATTGAACTTCATTTGAGATGCACAAACAGGGTCAGGTATAATGTGGATGATGACAATCCACATTTTTTTTGGGTATGACATTTTCAGATGGAAAAGAAGTTCGTGATGCTATAGCTAAATATAGTGTAGCAAAAGGACATGACTTGAGGTTGAAGCCCAATGAAAAGTATAGGATTCAGGCAAAGTGCAAGCAACCTAACTACCCTTTTATTGTGTTAGTGTCTAAAGATGGGAATAAGGGTGGCATGTGTGTTAAAACTCTTCAACCTGAACATACATACTACAAAACCTTCTCAAATTCAAGAGCCACTACTAAATTTTTAGCCAATTATTTTAAGGAAAATGTATAAAAAAAAAACCTAAGACAACGATTAAGGAATTGATAGATGATACAAAAACGGAATTAAAGTTGAATGTAAAATCTTCAAAAATGAGAGCTAGGAAGATGATAAAAACTAAGTTGGAAGGCAGCTATGTCAAAGAGTTTGGTTTTTTGGGAGCTTATGCACATGCTATGAAGAAATCAAACCCGGGTAGTAAAGCTGAAGTGGAATTATGTAAAGATGAACTACAAAATGGAATATGTGTTTTTAAAAGAATGCTCATATGCTACTATGCTCTGAAGCAAGGATGGAGAGCTGGTTGTAGGCCTTTAATTGGGCTAGACGGCTATTTTTTAAAGGGAATTACAAAAGGCCAAGTGCTTGTTTCTGTAGGGAAGGATGCTATGGAACAAATTTTTCCTATCGCATGGGCTGTCATAGATAAGGAGAATAAAATCAACCGGAAATGGTTTCTTGAGTGGCTTGCTCTTGAACTTTAGTTAGGGGATATTGGTAATCTGAAATTGATATCAGATATTCATAAGGTATTCTAACTTTAATATCCAAGCTATGTGTATTTTTTATGTCTATTTTTTTGTTTAAGTATTGACTTTAATTTATGCTTTGTTGTAGGGTCTTCTCTAGGCTATTTCAAAAGTGTTTCCTAATGTTGAGTATCAATGGTGTGCTCATCACATTTTCGCTAACTGGTCACTGCGATGGGGTGGTGAGTTGAAAAAGAAATTTTGGATTTGTGTATGGTCCACCTATGAAGAGGAATTTGAAGACAATCTGAAGAATTTGGTTGAAGTTAGCCTAAAAGCAGTTGAGGGCTTGATGAAATACTGCCCCAAGAATTGGTGTCGAGCATATTTCTCTAATCGATGTAAGTCTGATATGGTTGACAACAATTTATGCTAAATATTTAATTTTACAATCTTAGATGCATGATTTAAACCTATTGTGAGCATGCTAGATGACATTAGAGAGGCAACCATGATTAGGTTAGCAAAAAAATAAGGTTATAGTTAAGAAATTGCCAACTAATTGGAGGCAAACCTATATGGACAAGTTACAACAGAATAGGGAAGAAGCAATAGGATGTGAGGTTGTATTTAATGGGGATAATGGGTATGAGATAAGTGATGGAGGGGATAGGCACTCTGTCTTTTTGGATAAAAAGGCATGCACATGTAGAGCATGGGATGTAATAGGAATCCCATGCTCTCATGCTATTCATATTCTCGATCATGCCAATATTGATCCCCTAAGTCAGATTAGACATTGGTATCATAAGTCTGCCTACATCGCATCGTACCAACATGCTATGCAACCTATGTCAGGGAGGAAGTTTATGAGATGTGATCGATTTAAAGAAATAGAGCCCCCCTGTCAAACGTATGCCTAGCAGACCCAAAACAAAAAGGGTCAAAGCACCAAATGAGAAAATGCAAAAGTCTGGAAGTTTATTTAGGAAGCTATCAAGAACTTAATACTTGGGGTGCCCCTCCCTACAGGCTTTTCAAAACTTGAGGACTTTGTTTGTTGTTGCCCAAAATTTCTATCACGAAAGTTGGAGTAATTTCTATCTCCCCCTCCCATATTATTAAATCTCTTTTCCATCCCACCGAAATTCCAATTTCTACGCTCCAAATTCCCAGGTCGTTGTGTATTTCCTTGGAAATTTCTTGGCCATTTAGTAGTGGTAGGGTTATCTCCCTCTACGAATGAGTTGAACTTTCTTTTATTGCCACTCTCTGCATAGTCATCCAGACTTTCAGCTGTCGAGATTGCAGTCTTAATGTCTTTTACCCCTCGCCTTTGAAGCTCTTTCTTAGCCCAAGGTTTCAATCCAACCATGAAATGATGTACTTTATCTGCCTCAGCCATATCTGGTACATTGAGAATCAAT
>CATIWM010052798.1:0-59001 GCA_949671775.1 Mallotus repandus
AATTTATTATAAAATTCAACTATTTATGTCCTTTAAAATACTATATGTCTATTTTTAAATTGATTTTTAATAAAATTAAAAATTATTTTTATTTGTTAAGAATTAATTATAGTTAACTTGATATATAATTTCATTAATAAACTACCAATTTCAAAAAATTATTAATAAAATTTTATTAATTCGATTGAAATTAAAAAATAATAATTATAAATATGCCAGATAAATTCTCAATTAATAAATTTTAGTCATTCAATTTAAAAATCGCAACAATAATATAGTAAGAATATAATATAAAATATTATTTATTTTCCAAAATAAAAATAAATAAAAAATTAGAATTAAAATGGACCCCATTTAAAAAAGAAAAAAAAAAAAACCTCCCAACCACTACTACTACAACTACAAACCAAAAGTAAAACCACAAAAAATAAGTGCAAACATCTTAAAAGAGAGAGGAGAAAAAAAAAGATAGGGCAAAGTTGAAAATCGTATCCAATCTAATAAACACCTTCGATTTCGATTCTAACCCCAAACACCTCATAACTTCCATTTCCAGCACTCGATCTGTCTTCTTCTCCATCTCCTCCGATTCTCTTCTCTATCTCTCTCTCCTTCTCTCTACGTACCGTTTTCTCACCTGCACCTCTTCCATTTTCAATCTCAGGCAATAATTTTCGATCTTGTACCTTCCTTTTTTTTTTCCTTTTAATTCTTGATCAATGTATGCGCGGTCTGTCTGTTTGGTTGCTAAGAATAAATTTTTATCATCAAATACTAGTTAAATTAGCTTAAAAGATTCATAGCGCTGCTGTGCTGGGTGTACTCTATCTGTTTGCTTTTTTTTGTTTGTATTTTTTTTTTTGGATTTTTCTTGGCTGTGTTTTCTTATGCTTCTTGGCTAATACCTGGCTACAGCTAGGGTTTTCAGTTAGAGAACGAATTTTACTGGTACTGGTTATGTTTGCTTTACAGTGTGGATTTCAGGTTAATAAAAAATCGATTGCTTGTTATCACTGTTATTAGTCTTTTCCTTTAGCTGATTAAGAGGGAAATGATTTGCATTTATTTTTATTGTGCTGTAATTTTTTAATCAGGCTGTTAGTTTTTTAATGATTAATGCTGGTACACGTGTAAATGTTGATGTTGATTTTAGTAGTTAAAGGGTGCTGTTATTTTGTTTTTGTGTGTATGATTGGAGGGAGTTCGGTATTACTGTATGTTTAGTTGCTTGCTTCCATTTTGAGCTATGAGAAAAGAAAGTCTTTTAATTTTGTATTTGATGCTTTTTGTGGAAATTATGGATTCTTAACTGTCATAATTGTTTTTGTTACAGGGTGATTTAATATGTCGGAACCTTCCAAAGTTATCCACGTTCGCAACGTCGGGCATGAAATATCTGAAGTATATTCTCTCTTTCTCTTTGAGTTTCCCCTTTTTACACACACGCGCATGTAAGCGTGTGTGCGTGTGCACACACGATTATGCAATTAATAGTCCTACTTTAATCATTTGATGTGGTTTCGTTATGTATCCAAGAGGTTATATGTATATGTTTCTAAAAATTGATTATGTCGGTTGCAATGCTTTTTGATGTTTTACTTTTTCCTCATTCTCTATAAAGTTGTGTTGCATCTATTAACGCAAAGTTTAATACCTTTTTAGCCATTGTTTTCACATTCATTTACTCGAGTAGAAATCATAGCATGCGATTTGGGAGTTTCTCCTTTGCAAGTATGAATAAAAAGAAACTCAATGTGTATAATCTGGAAGGTATTTGGAAATTTGTGATGCCAGAAATTTCCATGAATAGAATCATTGAAAGCCATCGCAATTCTGACTTCTCCCCTCTCAAGTAAATTTGGTACTACATTAGTGCTAGATGGAGAACAAAACAAAACCTTATCTACCCAAGATGAACAAACACGTAGTATGATATCAGTTACTGTTTGTTTAGCTTGAGCCAATTACATTGCTGCTGATAACTAAACCTGAACTCAATTTCATCCACAATACAGAAGCGTAAGGGTCATAAATAATTCTACTTGCTACTGTATAAGTAAATAAAATGATTACTTGTTCATCAGACTTGGTGAATTTTTTTTAAGAGGTGATGAGTTGTTTCCCTATTGCTATAAGAACAATTTGCCATTGCAAATGGTATCACAGCAGAGAAATAATAAGAAGCTGCTGTTTTGTGATGTCATTAGCTTCTCAGTGAAACTGCATCTCCAAAATTGTTTAGTGGAAGACTTTGCAAGAAAGTTTATTTCTTCTGCCAGTTTGTCTTCAGAATTATATCATATTTGTTTAATGTTATTTATCTACGGGGCTGAGTACGTTCATCTCATGCATCATTAACTATCCTTTGCAGAATGATTTGCTCCAGCTCTTCCAGCCCTTCGGAGTAATAACCAAGCTTGTCATGCTTCGTGCTAAAAATCAGGTTTCTTCTTCTTTTCTCTTCCTTGATGATCAGAGATTGGCAATCAAATATGCATCTAGTTTTAGCTAAACTCCAGCATTCTTATGTTCTCTATATTTTACAGGCTCTCCTTCAAATGCAAGATGTTCCTTCTGCCATCAATGCTTTGCAATTCTACACAAATGTCCAGCCGACCATACGGTATGTCAAAATTGGATGCTTATTATTGGGAACCATGCAGGGAGAATGTTTCATTTTCTTTTCTAATGAATATGCTTATTTTTTTCAAACTGCAATATTAATTATGAATCTTTGTTTCTTTTCTCAGGGGTAGGAATGTTTATATTCAATTCTCATCCCATCAGGAACTGACCACAATGGAACAAAATTCTCAAGGACGAGCAGATGAGGTTGGTACTTGGTAGCTTAATGTGCTAAAAGAATAATAATGTTTTTCATATCATGGACCAGGATCTTGTGGAATTGCTTTCAATTATTGCATGTCAGTTGACATTGTTTTAAAATCTTGGACATTTGAGGATTGTTTTTATCCTAAAATAGAAAAGATTTTTAAGGAGTGTTATTAACTTGGCACTTGTTCATATATTATGGGAGCAAAAGAAGCATTGGATTTAGTCAGCTATGACTTTTTGTCTTGGGAAGCTTTCATTTGCCAACTGTAGGCTTGTATAGGAACAAAATTTGTTACTGTTACAGTTTTCTCCATTCATTGTCAAGGGGTAATTATGGTCCTTGAACATGTAGGTTTATACTATGTTTGGAAATAAAGGAAAGGAAGGAACGAAACCAAAGGGGAAAATAGAGAGAAAAATAATGTTATTTTCTTTAGTTTATTTTCCTCTCTCATGTTTGGGTAGAGGGGAAGTACAAATAAGAGATGAAAGAAAATGAATAAATTTGAATTTGAATTATATTCAGTTATTATTATTTATTTTTTGGCATTCTTCACGTTCTCTCCATTTTGGAGAGACAATTTTGGATGGAAAATAGTACATCTTTTCTTTCCTCTTTTATTTTCGCTCTTTATTTTCCTTCCTTATTTTCCACCATTCCAAACACAGGGTTAGTGTCAGCAATCATCTGGATTCTACCTTAAACCTGGCCTAGATGGGGTTGTCGTATTTGGTTTCACAATGAATAATGCAATTCAGGGGGTTAGAGGTGAATTAAATCAATTAAGCTGTAATTTTTCTTCATTGGACTGCATCATATAGTCAGCTACACTACAATGCTGCACTCTGTAAAACCTGAATATTAGATTGTGGTATTTAGCTGTTACATCAAGCATGTTATTTAGACGAGGATGTTGCTTCATTTCTTTAATTAGCAAACCAAAATAGAATAATCATTTTACTATATTGTTTTTAATATATAAATTCAAAATGATTCACTATTATTTGATCATTTTGAACCATAGAAGCATTTCATTGTATAACTTAATGAACCATTGTTTTAAAAAATTGACATGCATGTGTTCTGGTGCACCAGAATAGCATCAATGTGAAAACAAATTAGAAAATTAGTAATATACAATAACCAATAGAATTTAGCACTTCTGTCTTCTCGGTTCATCTTGCTCTTCTCATTTTTGCCTGTCAGTTTTTGTTGTGTTAAAAGCTCTCTGTATGATATACTGTTATTCATTTGAATTTGTTTTTTCTTCTTTTATCTAAATATAATTCTCTATATGTCTCTCTTCTCCATATCTTTGCTTCTCTATTTATTCTCTTCTCTCTCTTCTGTCTCTATGCTGGTTTGCTGTTGGGAACTCTGGATGCTCAGCCGAATCGAATTCTTTTAGTTACAATCCATCACATGCTATATCCTATTACAGTGGAAGTTCTGCATCAAGTGTTTTCTCCTCATGGATTTGTGGAGAAGATTGTCACATTTCAGAAGTCGGCTGGTCAGCTTCTTCAAGTTTTCTTCTTTCTCCCCCCTCTTTTTTCTCTCAAATTTTAATATCCACTAGATTAGTTCTGTTTTTTTTTTTTGGGTAACATCTTTGTGTATGCTTATCTTTCCATGATGAGTGATCAAATAGTCATACTAAGTAACTTTGTATTTATGACTTGTGAATCATCTTTCCTAATTCTTTCCTTTGGAGTGCTTTTATGTATTTCTTTTATGAATTTTAGTGATTGGCAGAGGCATTATAATTTCAAAAGAGTTGTTCAATAAGAGTTTTTGTATAGTTTTTAATAGTTCTTTCCCCTGTATAATGCTTCTCACTGTTCAGGTTTTCAAGCCCTTATTCAGTATCAGTTACGCCAGAGTGCTGTTGCAGCAAGGACTGCTCTTCAGGTATTATTCAATCTCTGTGTCGTGTGTGGATTTCATTTTAAAGTTTCATTGTGATGCTTGCAAGTTGCTTTGAGGTTTTGATGCTTGTCCTTTTTTAGGGACGTAATATATATGATGGTTGCTGTCAGCTGGATATCCAGTTTTCAAAGTAAGTGACAAGTGATAATAACATTTGGGCAATTCTATTACTCATTGTTTTTTTTTTTTTTTTTTGATAACGTTCTTGTCATCTGTTTATATGTCTCTTTTTTCTTTTGGGCTTTGAGTTTTCTACAGAACATGCTTACCTATGAATATGATAAATGATTACAAATGGGTCCTTGATTATCAATTCCTTAGACCCTTTAAATAAAGAAACTCTAGTTTGTGTTCTTCCTGTGGACATTAATTGATCCATGTCATTTGTGTTCCAGCTTGGATGAGCTGCAAGTGAACTACAATAATGATCGATCAAGGTGTGCAAATAGTTGAATGGGATCCCAGTCCAAACACATTTTTATTTTTCTGACATTATCCTACCAGTGTACTGAATACTATCATCTTTCTTTGCACAGGGATTTCACCAACCCAAATCTGCCAGCTGAACAGAAAGGCAGACCTTCACAAGTACGCTACATTTTTGAGTTGTCTTTTTCTTGTTCTTGTGTGCTTGTTACTTGATAGGCGATTGAAATTATTGATTCTCGTTTTTTTCCCTGGTCCAACAGGCTGGATATGGTGATGTAGGAGGTATGTATGCCCTTCAAGCTAGTGGAGCAAGGGCTAATTTGAATTTTGGAAGCGACATATGATCCATTAAGCGTATTCTTTTTATGTCTTGTTTGAGCACTAACTGACATTTTTTTGTTTTTCATTTTCTTGTGTTGCAGTTGCATATCCACAGGTGAACACATCATCCTTTATCTGTAAATTCAGGATCTATCTGCTGACTGTTATCACTTTTTTACCTTTTATTTTTGACCTTTTATTTTTTACCTCTCCTCTATTGTGGCTATCAACATGAGATATACATGTAAAATTGTCTAACTGATAATAGACTATTGAATTGTGTTGCTAGCTTTATTTGTTTAGTTTAGGATTAGGGATTAAACTCATCTGGACATTTCTAGGATTGGTGTTTGAAAATGTTCAAATTGAACATACTGTGATAAGTACGATGAAAATGGATCTGAAGAAACTAAAACTGAACCAAAATATCTTCATTTTGATGGGGCATGTGCACATCATAGGTATTCACATTTATTGTTGCATTTCTCCCTAATTTTCTGGAATGATTCTTGGGACTTCTGTCGCTAGTAAATACATCGTAGCCCTAAATTTATGGACATTTTAAACTTCCAGATTCTGTATAGTTTGCTGTTTATTGAGGTTGCCCTTCTTTTTTTGTTCCTTTAAAATGGAAAAGAAAGGAAATGACAGGGCATGTGATGACAACTTGGAGTTTATCATGGTTTGTGGAACATTGTTTTCAGGAGATCTACTCATGCATAATTATAGTTTATATCACATCTGTTATCAGGTGCATCACATCTGTAGTAGCCATATCATTTTTGTTTTGCCCTCTTCAAGATGGTTATTCCAGCTTTTTTGGTTATAAAATTGTCTTAAATGCTATAGTATTTAGACTTTGATACAAATTGATTGATAGTTTATTCATATATCAGATGGCCAATGCGGCTGCAATTGCTGCTGCTTTTGGTGGAGGTCTGCCTCCTGGAATCAGTGGGACAAATGATAGGTGTACAGTTCTTGCGTCCAATTTAAATCCTGATGTAAGTAATATCTACTCTCTATTCTTCTCAGTTATTTGTTTTTGCTTCGCTCATTTAGCGTTCAACATAAGTCTCTTCTGGATTCAGCGAATAGACGAGGATAAACTCTTCAACCTGTTTTCCTTATATGGAAACATTGTGAGAATTAAACTTCTCCGCAACAAACCTGATCATGCGCTGGTTCAGATGGGGGATGGTTTTCAGGCTGAATTGGCAGTGCACTTTTTGAAGGTTTGGTCTATAAAAGCTTCTCAAACTACATTATGTTGATTGATTACTGAAAATAATTTGTACATGATGCTTTTTTTCCCTTTCTGTTTGGCATGCTTGGCATCTAGCCCTTGAAATCAATGGTATTTTAAATTTTCAGATGCTGTTTATTCTTGAAAATTTGACTTTATTAATTTAGATGAAATGTTGCCAAACTTTATTAACTTAGTTGAAATGATGCCAAATTCAAATAAAGCTCCGTCTTTTTTCTGTTTTAATAATACAATGAAACAAAAGACTTCAGGATTTAGGTGGTTTCTTGGGAAGAATATTATTCTTTTTGACACTTTTATTTAGTTTTTATTAAATTTCAATTTTTTAGTCCACCTATACCTTCGTTTTAAGCACCATGAACTTTGTTGATTTTTCTAGCAGAGTCAGATGTTTTTCTGCCAGACATGTAATTGGAAGTGTCTATGGAACTTTGTGTTCATTGATTTTGTTAATGTCAAAATCAGATTCTAATAGTTGGTTGAACAACAATACCTGCCCTTTCTATTAAGATTTTATGCTGCTCCCTGCTTCTGTTTTAGACAGATAACACAAAATAGGAAAGTCATCCCTGTTTCTTGTTCACTTATTTGGCTATGTTTGTTTACCTTTCTTTCACCGGCTCCTATCTATTTATCTTTTATGTGGATTGGAATTCTGTTCATGCTATTGCTGTATGCTGTATAGGGAAGTCATCCCTGATTCTGTTCTTGTCAATTTTGCTTCTCAACTTTTGTTTTAGCTTCTTATCACATGCATTAGCCTGATGCTCTTTCCTTTTGGAAATTTCACTATTATAATGGGTCTTAATATGTGGAAAGGGTGCCATGCTTTTTGGGAAGCGATTGGAGGTCAACTTTTCAAAGCATGCGATCATAACTCAAGGTGCTGACACGCACGAGTATGTCAACTCTAATTTGAATCGCTTCAACCGGAATGCTGCAAAGAACTACAGGTACTGCTGCTCCCCAACAAAAATGATCCACCTATCCACTCTACCTCAGGACATCACAGAAGAAGAGATTGTAGGCCACCTAGAGGAGCATGGCACCATTGTCAACGTCAAGGTCTTTGAGATGAATGGGAAGAAGCAGGCCCTTGTTCTGTTTGAAACTGAAGAGCAGGCCACTGAAGCCCTCGTGTGCAAGCACGCCATCTCAGTTGCTGGGTCAATTATCCGCATTTCCTTCTCCCAGCTTCAATCAATCAGAGAATCATAAAAAGAACATAAATGTGGGGGTAAGGATTTGCAGTGGAAAAATCGACTTTTAAGGATTGGTACTCAGCAAAGGATAATTTAAATGTGTTGGTGATGCTGTTTTGCATTGCTTCTGTTTCTTGTCGTGTAACAGTTGATTTCTTTCATACTGATGATTGATGTTGTTGTTTCGTATTTATCATCCTTCTCTCTCTGATACTTGTAGCAGTTGTGTCTTAGGTTGGTTCAAGATGAGGATTCTGAGTAGATTCCTTGTTTTGGAGCAGAAGTAGAAATGCGCAATTTTGCAGAGTAGGAAGGAAGAGGCCAGTGGGAATGTATGATCCCCAAATTTAATTGAGCTTTTGTATCATTTGTGTATATTTGCCCTGATAATTTTAGGCTAATCAATTGGGTGTTTTCTGATATTTTCCTAATCCAAGACCCCAATTTTTGCTGTCCTTTGCGCAGATGAGATGAGCTACTTTTGCGCTTCTCTTTTAACTATTCCTCTTCATCGTGATTCTTCTTCCTCTTATCCTCTTTTTTTACTCTGCTTTCTGCTGTTCTTCCTCCTCCTCCTCCTCCTCCTCCTCCTCGTCTCTCTCTCTCTGTCTGCTGCAAGTGCTCTCTGTTTGTAGTGCTGGTGTTTTTGTTGTCATTTTCTTCAGAAAAAACAAAGTTAATCCAACAAATGATTGGAACTGAGTAATTAGCATATTACAAAATCAGGTCGAGATGTGGCAATGGTCGGGGGTGTTAATAGGGTTTATTTGTGCTTTTCAGAAGCCTGTATACAAAAGCACGATCAACGCAGGAAATATGGTTGAAATAAATCATCGGTTGTACTTTGATCACTTCCACTTACAGGACGGAAACACAAATTATGAAATTTTTCATCACACAGCACAGCTCCGTATTCAATTAAAAAAAACATCAAATCAAATCTAAGCCCTTAATTTCTTATCACATTTCTTCCGAATCTCTACCGTATATAAAAAGAATAAAAATAAAAAAAAACTTCAAATAAAAAAAGAATAAATGGACTCAACTCTGACCCGAGCACCAGCTCCATTTACCCGTAAATTTCTTCCATTTCCATTTCGATCTCCATCTCCATCTCCATCTTCGCTTTCTCCCTCACCAAAAGCAGCAATTTCTATTAAGAGACTCTACGCTTCCAATCCCAATCCCAGGTCGCCGAACGACGCCGTTTTGGACGAGTCCGCTTTCGAGGCGGAGAGGTTTCGACTCGACGCCAAGGCTCGAGAATCCATGGCCCTAGCTTCTGAGAGAGAAATGGAACTTGACCCGAAAGCTTGGAAATGGGTTATCAGAAAGAGAATTTGGGATTTTATGGAGACCCGCAATTTTGCCCAGAACCCGCGACCTGTTCACCACCGTATCCCCAATTTTGTTGGCGCCCCGGCTGCTGCTCAAAATGTAGAGTGAAATTATTCCTTTCTTTTTAAATTTTTTTCTTGATAATAATTTTTTTATTTTTTAATCAAAATGATTGAATGTATCGGATTGTTTTGAGTAAGTTAAATGGATCGGGTTATGGCAGATGGCTCGGTTAGAAGCGTTTCAGAATGCGGGTTGTGTGAAGGTAAACCCAGATTCTCCTCAAAAGCAAGTCAGGTTTCTGACGCTCTCTGGTTAGTTAGTTAGTTTGGCCTGTTAATTTGCTACTGTTGTTTTCATGTTTTGTATAAAAGTGTTGTTTTTGACGCTATAGTGTCAGCAATCATTTGCATTTGTTGATTTGGTTGGGTTTAATATATGGTTTTGATTTCTTGATACACAGATGGAAAGAAGCTGTTGACTCCTCAGCCTCGATTGCGGACAGGGTTTTTCTCTGTTCTTGATTCTGATATGTTGCCTCCTAATACCATTCTTGAAGCATGCACTTCTGTTGGGGTTGCTAAGTATGGTAGGCCTATTGATTTGGATGAAAAGATCAAGGTTGATCTAATTGTCATTGGCTCAGTTGCTGTTGATCCAAAAACTGGTGCTAGACTTGGTAAGGGAGAGGTAATGACATGCTTTATCAATGAAGATTGCTATGATACAGCTGTTTCTTACACAAAATAATTGCATTTTATCCATCTCCTTTTGCACACAATTCCTTTCATTTTGTTGAAGTAATTACTATTGGGGTGTCAAAACTTTTAAATTTGATCGTTTCGTCTGCATCTTGATATGGTGTCACCCTTTTCTACCATGTTTAATTCGGTCAAGTTTTTAGTGATAGACTCAAATATTGCTGCTGCTCAATGACCTTTGCAATAAAAGATTCTGCAATTTTGCTGAAAGAGATCTGGGGTGCAGGGATTTGCGGAACTTGAATATGGGATGCTACGTTATATGGGGGCCATTGATAACTCAACACCAGTTGTTACCTCTGGTGAGTGCAATAATTTTTCAGGATTCTGCTCCCGAAATTTCCCTTATCCTCCCTGCTTTAAGCAGACTCTGCGATAAGCAGTGTTATGTAATCATGCTGAGCAACTGATAACATTTTTTCTTGTGAAGTTCATGCTTATCTTTCTGAAATATCATAATACGATTATGTGGTTATTTTTATAGACAAGAAGTTGAACTTTAATATCCTATTCTATGAGTAATGCATGCCCGTTAGACAGTCAAAAGTTAGGTAACATTTGACTACTTTACATAAAATGTCTACTTTTGTCCATTTCGCTGTGCTCTTGCAGTGCATGATTGCCAATTGGTGGATGATATTCCAGTTGAGAAACTGCTGATCCATGATGTTCCTGTTGACATCATATGCACTCCTACCCAAGTCATCTTCACCAACACAACCATCCCCAAGCCTCAAGGTTCGTGATACTGATTCTAATTGTTACCGTCATAATTTTCAGGGAGATGCTTATGAAGGGAATTCACTGTAATGGCTTTTGTAACATTGTAATGTATATCCTAGGTTGAAGCAATGACATATATTGTGCAAGTATGCTGAATCCACAGAAGCATCTATTTCCTGACTTTCTTTTAACATGTCTATTTACTAAAATTGAATGGGATAGTCTTTACTTGGATATATGACATGGATTTTTCTTGGCTTTAGGTATATATTGGGAAAAATTATCACCTGAGAAACTAGGCCAAATTCGGATATTGAGAGAGCTCAAGAGAAGGATCGAACGAGAGACTGGGCAGAAACTTCCGACTGGACCCTCTGAGAAACTGCCCCCCACAGCTCAGAGGAGGAAGAGATGAGTTTATAGGTGATGTATCCTGTGATGCAAATAGAGGGCTTTACAAGTCCATTTTGCATTATCTTCTACTGTAGTTTAAAAAAGATATTTTTATATGTGATGTTTACATATGCAAAATTGTATATATCATGAATGAAGCTTTGGGAAATGGAATTGCGAAGAATTCATGTTTGTGCAAATTTCTGTTAATATCCAGTTCTTATAAACAAATCTGCTTCTCAACGAACATATATATCTCTCATTTTTTTAACTGAAGCTCCTTAATTGATATTGTTGTTAACTTGTTATGTAGTGGGTCAGGGCCATATAGTTTGAATAATAAAATATAAGTTGAATAATGCAAGTAAATTTCCAACTCAATGCCTTCCGTGCTCTTTCATTTTCACCTGGATCTCAACAGAAAATCTAACTACACCTTTTCTTCTGTTAAAACAACTGAGAAACACACACACAGGTCTTCCAGCAAAGCACCAACAGTAGCTCCAGCACCCACACACACAAACAAAGAGAATGGGGGGACGGGAGGGGGCCTGTATGCACAATGAGTTCCAGTAAATCTTTGTACAGAGTACCAGTGGACTTTAAGCACTTCCTATGAATATAGCAGAGGACTGCCTTACATTAGCAAGTTGTAAAGAGAGAAAATGTGTGTATAATCATGCCAACTCTACATGGTTTCATTTTTCCATGTGCAGTGTAATCTCTGGGCATCTAATCATCTAAATATATAAACTTGGTCAAGGAAAAACATAATATGACGTAACCTTTTGGATTGTCAACCATTCAGATGAAGAAATGAAAATGCTTCAGCGGACGAGATAAAAAAAAAAAGCAGAACATCAGTAAGTTCTATGGTACACCAATAATTGCAGAATTATTGCATTCTTCTGTACGTTCACATAATTCTGCTCATTGGGATCCTATTGCTCTGATGAGGAACCCTTTCTATAGAAGATATCAACTGCGGCATTGTCATACCAACCGAAACGATGATCTCTGCATCAGAAATGACAAGGGTGGGGGTCAACAATAATCAAACACAGAACAGTATGCAGGAAAAATAGCTGAAATAGTTAGGCCCCCAAAATTTTATGATTGCATGGATACTGATATTGCCACATCAGCTCTATATCACTTTGTTGTTAGATTCTGATACTTGACTGCAATAGATTGCTAAGGAAAGATGCAAAAAATAAAAAATAAAAAATAAATTCCATGATCACCATGAACTTAAGTGATGAGTTGACTGACAGCCAATAAACCTTGTAGTTTTCACATTCACTATGAACATGGAATTTAGAAGAGACAACATGCATTTCACTAATAAAATGAACTTTCAAAATATAGGATACAGTATGGCAAGAAAAACCCTTGAGAAAAATGTGTGTTTGCTTCTTTCTTTCTGAGAACTATCATACTCCCTGGACTTAAGCTTGAGCAATAATTTATGTGATTCATTTTATTATTCTGTCATCTGCTCCATGTGCTAGAAATTATAGATATAGGTTCATGAATCCATGTCCTGGATCCTTATTCCAAAACACACAATAGAAGATACGTTCTCTTTTGCCATTCCACTTGATTTTGGGCTATATCTTTGGAACGATGTAGAGCCAATAGATCGTCTTTCATCACTCTTCTACATCTTAGTTTATGCTTACCTTTGTTTTTTTTCACTCTTTATAGGCCTAAGGAATACTTATCTCTTACCCAGAGAAAGATTTGCCAGATTTTTACAACACTTAACTACTGTTGTTCCTTGTAAACATAAAGTTGTTACTGACATAAATCTTCAACATTATTTTTCCAGCTAGCAAGTTGGTTGGAAAAGAATCCAATGTTTCACAATAGTGAAGATAAGTAAGCACATGCATACATGTTCACAGACATTATCCTTTTCCCATGCGCATAGGAATTGTCAAGAGATTAGATATGTGTCAATTTTAAGAGAATCTGGAGTTTCAGATTTCTTTCTTCCAACTCAAAAATGATTTTTTTCACATCATTCAAACACAAAGACATACAATTCATATCATGCATCATCAAGGGGAAAAAAGCACTAAAAATTTGCCACACGCATTCAAGAGCCTTGTAGCTAAAAGGCACAGCTCACGTCAATTGAATCAGAGCCAAACCCAGAAGGAGAAACCATACCTATGCCTTCTCGAATAGACAAGTTTGGTCTTATGATCTCCTCTGAATTGACCAGAAATATGTCACCAATGTACAGATGGTTTGTTGGGACATAAACACTGCATAACTCTTCATCTCCTTCATCTCTCTGAATGAACCAATCATAAATGCATCATTAGGAAAGAAGCTCAAAGAAAACCACAACTAAACTATAAATCAACAATTACCCAAATTTCATTTCCCAATGCAAAATGAAAGCATATGGTCTCTAATTTCTCAAGATGAAAAAAGAAAGCAGACGGTATCTAATTTGAGATCTATATGATTGTGCAGAAGGAACAATCTACTAGTTTTGACTTAGATTTGTTTAATGAAAAATTTTAAATAAGAGAAGTGATTTTTCAAGGGAGCTAGTTGATGATGGCTAAACTATTACTGTCCATTTGCAAAGAAAGTTTCAGAGGTAAGCTAATGGACCTGATTATGTTTGTGCAACTGTAATACATGATCTTTCATTTTATTTTCTTTTTCTAACTGTTTCAATTTTCGAATGTTTGTGGTCTAGTTCAATTGTGAAGGTAAAATTTCCACCTGTTAAGAGTGAATAACTCTTCCAGCGATGGGATATCCAAGCATTTATGACTATGAACTTCCAAAATTCTCTTACTATAAACAAAAAATAATTCCACAACAACTATACGTAAAGCTGTAACTCTTCTTTAATCATAGATAATCAGGGAAGCAGCACAACTACAATTACCCTCCCCCCCAAATAATATATATATATATATATATAGTAGAGCCTCTGATAGGTAAAAAAGAAGAAAAGGTTAATTGAGTTATTTCCTTTTATCCTACTTCTCATTCTGCAGCATCAGACAAGCTGAATGAGTTGCTTTAGTTATTTCTTTCCACATTCTAGTGTCAAACATGAAAATACATTTTTAACCACTCTCTAAGTGGTTCTGAAAGCAAGTTTACATAAATTATCAATAAGGGATTGCATATTTAAATTAGATGACTAATAGTCACCTGAAGGACAACAGATGATGTAATGAAACCGAATGCATATTCGCCATGACGAGGATGACGAATGATTGCAACCTCTTTAAAAGCAGTAGTATTTTGGTCTGCAAGAGCAAATGGGGATTTATGACCGCAATACGTTGAGTATATGAAAGTTTAAGCCTTCAATTTCCTGATTAATTCCATGTCACAGATACATATACAACCAACCCAGATGCAGCATCAGAATATAATACAAACAATCATAAGAACTGGACCATCAAAGGTTTTTCAAAATAAGAAGAAATCACCAGATAATAACCCCTTGTACGGTAATGACTGAAAATGACAAAAACTAAAGAAGGATCACTGCGTAGTTTAAGACATAATATAGCACATTAGCAACTCTGTGAAACTAATAAGTTCTCAGCTAATCCATTTCAATCAATTCATGCTCAGTCAAAAAAAAAAAAGCAGTTTTTGTGGGAGTTGCAGGATACAATTTAGACATATAAGACCTGGTTACAATATAAAATATAAAGAACAAATGTTACAGTAAAGAGTAAAGAATGATAATTTCTGCTAACACCACCGCAGAGTGGCCTCCCATAACAAAAACAGCTACTGTTTTTTCAGTTTTTGCTTCCTTGTACCAGCGAATTGAAAGAATCAATATAAAAATATAATTTACATTATGCTCACAATGAGAAAAGTAGTTGAGGTATTTTATGAATCATGCCATTATATCCCCCTTTGAAAGCAATCAATTAATTTAATAGTATAAGAAAGGTGCTCAAAAATCAGTAAGGTTTTTGTTGAATGGAATTTTCAATCATTCTCTTCCACTTGGAGTCACTGATTCTAAAACAGAAACTGACTGGGCCATCTTGATTTAACCTCCCTAGTTATTCTTGTGAGGTATAAACTAACTTAAATTTGTCACTTAATATTTGTTTTCTCTCCATATTCAACAATAATATGGTTCTTTGATAAAATTGCTTATGATCTAACAGACAAAAGCACTGGCAGTAACGAATGCAGCAATTGATATCCAATTATGCTCATTGAAGTTATTCAACCAAGACTAGAATAAAAAGCCACTCATCTCATGGAAAAAGTAAACTAAAAATCATTGCTAGCAAAATTTTCTAAACCATGGATTGTTGCATCTCCATTTCTCTAAAGGCTTCAAATTAACCAAAAAGAATAAAGAATGACTCGATTAAAACAAGTATTGTTTTCTACAATAAAGTTTGCTTGCATGAGCATTTCTTGGAAATTTTTAGTCAATTAAACCAGAAGAAAAGGGGTAAGAAATAATAAGTATCAAGATACAAGTATGATTCATAAAAAAGAAAGAATTACCAGGAGAAATAGCAGCACTAATTTGTTTAGAAGCTGAGTAAATGTGCTTCATAAAAGGCATTCGCTTAATAAACCATTCGCCAACCCAGAAAACAGTAGCACCCATCCATGAAGAAGCAAATATACCCACAAAGAATATGAAGAGCAATGAAGTAACAAACCCAAGACCTGTATCAAGGAAAAGAAATAAATATCACAGAATCATAAAACACAACAAAACTCCAATTTATTTGAGTTGCAAAGCCCTACCAAATATGTCAATGCCAAGTTTAGCATAAATTGGACTGAAGAAACTATCAACAAACTGAATAAACCACCATGTCACTAGAAATGTAACAGCAACAGGAAACAGAACGACACTGCAAAGATTTCAAACACTTATAATAACTAATCATCGTCAAAACAAAATCAAGAAAATTACAAGAAAGACTTTACCATCCAGTCATGAACTTCTTTGAAACCCAACTCTGAAGAACAGCATAACAAGCCTAAAACAATCAAATTATGAAAAGAAAAAATAAATAATTTAAAAAAAAAAAAACCCAATAAACGAATAATGTTTAGAACCTTGCGAGTGGAGGAGTTAGGTGAACTAGGGGGAGATTTTGGGAGGTCATCTGGGTCAGAGTCAAGGCGAGTCAGTCCTTGACTCAGTGAACTCGATGTAGAGTCTTTGCTCTCTGCCATTTCACAAGCTTTAGAATTGTCCAAATCTCAGCAGCTCTCTACTGCTACAACAACTACTGCTGTTTCTTATTCTATGATTCTTGAATTCTTGATTCTTGACTCTTGATTCTTGAATGGTAATTTGATCTTTGTTTCTGTCTTTAGTTAATTTTTTCTCTTATTTTTGCCTGTGCCGTGTTTGTTGTCTTGTGGACGACTTTTCAAGATTTCAGTTTGGCTACTTGGATAACTATATTCTACCTCTTGTTCAAGGTCAACAGGTTAAAAAGAGAATTTAGAAAAAAATTTTAGTGCAAATTTCAGGTTTAAAAAAAAGAAAAAAAAGAAAAAAAGGTTAAAACATGGATAAAAAACCTGTGTTTTTATTGTCTGTTACAACTATGTATTAGAATTTTTTGTTACCTATTGAAATAATTATAATATTTAAATATATTTCTTATATAATAAAAATCTCTATTGAGTCTATTGAATCAAGAAAGAATTAAACACCTCACTTGGAGTGGGTGAGACATATACCTCTCACTCCGAGGCCTTTACTTTGTGTGTAATTCAAGAATTTTACTAATCGGTGAATGTGGTAGTTTACTAAATTATATAGGTATGTTTCTTTTCTTGCTAATAGCGGTGTGCATCAAACAGATTGAGGCGGATTGGATAAAGAAAAGTGAAAACAAATAGGTTTTAGAAGAAGAAAATGTAGGGCCGAACCGAACTGAATAAAGACTAAAAAAGCCAGATTGAATTATCGAGGTTTTGGATTTTTCGATCAGTTTGGACCATTGATATGGGTCTAACATTTTTTAGCACAAATAAAAAAAAAATTGCATGTAATATATATTTAATGAGCTGAAGTCCAAAAAATTATAAAAGAGTCCAAAATGCACAAGGCTTACATATACAAAATATATCATTAAAGCCCACATTTGTAAATTACATATTCAATTATCCAAATAGACTAATTATCTAAAACTCTAATTGCCTATCAAGAAATGTTAAAGGTGAAATGTTTTGAAAAAAAAAAAGGACTAATATACAAATGAGCCCTCCAACTTGTTCGCGGGACTGAATAAGCTCAATTTAAACTTTTTCTACAAATAGGTTCAAGACTTTTATTTTAAGACCAAATAAATCTACTTTTGTAATGAATTAGGTGCGTGTATTATACCCCAAATAAATCAACTAAAATAATATTAAATTTCTTTATTTTATTAAATAATCATTTTTTTGTCTTTTAGCAAAATTAAATTCTTATCTAACCCTAATCACCGTCATCTCTACTACTTCATTAACATCACCTTCATCATCCCTAAGCCTAACAATTGAACACCCATCATCCCTAAGCCCTGCCTACCATCACCTCAATCCCTACCTAAAATCTTTCTTTCTCTTCTTATTTTTTTATTAAAGAAAATATCAATCTCTGCTATTAGATCAATACTCAAAATCAAAAAGAAAAAGATGATGCATGGCATGAAGATAACACCGGCGTTCATGTCACTGGAGATGGTGAGAGGAGAAGAACAAGGATTTGTAGCTGATATATAGGCTGTAGGGTGCACAGTTATAGAAGTTGATTATTTGTAGTTCTTCTTTGGTTGCAGAAGTACCCAATTGGTGTTTAGAAGGGGATTGGATTACAATTAGAAGTAATGAAATTGAGGAGAAAGATATGATATTGGCGAATACAACTTCAGTCCCAACTGGATTTTTGGTCTCAGATTCAAAACTTGAAAGTTCATATTCTGTTGAAAATTTGTTATTAAAAATTTGATGTATGTGTTTTGCTGGGTACAAAACATGAACAACTATTAATTATTTGCTTGTATTGAAACCTATTTTTGATCCTTGCAGTATTTCTCAAAACATTATGGAATGAATACATCATATGTTTTAAGGGCTTGTGGAAATGACCAAAGACATGACTCTGATGGTTGCAAAAAGATGGAGGATTATGGGCAAAAATCTATCACAATATCAACAAACCTAAACTTGGAGGACATTCACAGAGGAAAAAAAGCCAAAAAAAAAGTACAATAAGAGTTATTCTAGCACTCATATTGGGCATTTTGGTTTTGAGGAAAACTTTAAAACTAGAGTATATTGCTAATTCGAGCTTCTTTTTTGAACTTACATGGGTGGAAGGAAAAGTTAACATGGATAATTATGTGCTTATAATTAAGATTTTTTTCTTTTCATTTTTTTTCTTGTTTCCATGGTACCTCTCTTTTTTCTATAAATGGCTTTTGTCTTTACACTTGTGTACTGTAGACTACATACTGTAAGCATCCAATTTCAGGATGCCTAGAGCACGGATGCGACAGAGGACCCGATAATGAAAATAGACTGTGAAATTAGACTTATTGGATATGATTTATTGGTTTTGAACTAAATTGTAAATTATTTTTAAGATTTATTTTAAATTTTATTTATCTTTTTAATTTTTTAAAAAAAAATTTAAAAAAATTAAAAAAATTTTCAAAAGAAAAAGAAAAAAATAGGGCCGAACTTCAGCCAAATTATTTTAAGTGAATAGTGGCCAAATGGCCTTCCGTCTGTGTTTGTTTGTTTGTTTTTTTTTGACGATTTTTTCTAATTTTTTTATTTTATTTTTATTTTTATTTATTTATTTATTTGTTATTTATCTGTAGATTTTAATTAGTTTTTATTTGATAAATATATTAGTTTTATTTGATAAATAAAGTGATAAATATATATTTTTATAGATAAATAAAAAAAATAAATTATTTTATTATTTTTATCCTGTAATCAGATTAGGGTTACAAGATGATATTTTTATAAATATGTGATTTTCTTTTCACGTAGAGGGGAGAATTTTTTTATTTTTCTTTTCTCTCTACTTTTTTGATTTTTAGCTGTCAACCAAAACACATCCATTTTTCTTTAATTTTCAAGTACTTTTTTTTTTCAAGTTTTAGCCGTGAATCAGATCCAAATAAATCAAAATTATAGACAAAACATAACAAAAGCCATAGGTTTTCATCAATAGTGATCACATCCTGAGGGGAATCAATACTGCATTCATCAAACTAGTTCTTTTTCTACTCCGTTCTCTTTTTAATTTTTTTGATTATTTTTATTCTATTTAATTTTGATTTGATCTAATTTAATTTTAATTTTTATCTTTTTAGTTACTAATCCTTATTTATTTTTTGTGTTTATGATTATGGATGGGGTGGTTTGAATCCATGATGGAGAACAAAACCTATGAAGATCCATGGAATATCATAGATTAACTTTTGTATTTGAACGTAGTTTTAGGATTTTTATTCATTCATTTTGTAATTTTATTTTGTATTTTATTTTTTGGGGCTGTAATTAATTTTAATTTTTGTTCTCAGTAGATCATTGTAATAGCCTCAATAGTGGGAATAGTGAAATTATGTGTGTGGCATGTGTTTTATTTTAATTAATTGGTTAGTAAATTAGGGTTTCATTTGGTAAATTCAATTAAAATTAATGGTGGCTTTAGATTAATTTTAGATTGTATGTAATTAAAATTAGGGTTAGAAAAATCATATAATATTTATTTTTTATCTATTATTTTTTATTATTTTTATTTGGGCTTTTTTTTATTTGTTTTGGGCCCCAAGCCCATGTGTAGGTCTAACTCACTAATAAAATAGGCTTTTAAAATTAAATTTAGGTTTAATTAACTTTAAAATCAACTTAGGCCCATTTAGGTTAATTTAGATTTTAGGCCCATTTTTTAGTTAATTAAAATTAACTTAGACTTAGCTCAGCCCATTAATAAAGCCTTTTTCATAATTTGTAGACTTATGATCATTTCATTTAATTAAAATCGATTAGAATTAAGCCCACTAATTTATTTCTTTTTCTTTTAAAATTTAATAAATTTAGGCCTATTTTCTTTATAATTAAAATAAATAGATTTAGGCTCACTAATCATCAAAATGTAGGCCCACTTTTAGTTCCATTTCATTTGTAAATAAAATGTGTAGATTTTGATAACTTAAATCAAATGTAGTCTAGATTTAGGGACGTTACAACTTGAATGCATTTTTTATGTGCTTTTTCATGGATTGGTTGCCTTAGGGTTAGATAGATGTTCAATTAGGGTTTAATGAAATTGCATGTAATTAGGGAATAAGATAATAATTCATAAAATAATTCTAAATAAACATAAGACTAAAAGAAGTTGGTATTCCGTATCCAGAATTCCTGGTTGTGGTGCTAGCTTGTGTTAGAGAATCAAGTTATCACCACTTTCGATTTATCCCAGTTATTACCCTGGGTGGCGACTCCTCATCTCCACGACATGTCTTTGTGACAGTGGTTAGTGTGTTCCCTAAAGCCCTGAGCTCAAATAGTGTCACGGTTGCAATAAACTTGGGCGCGCGCTAAACCCCGTCGTCTACAATATGCATCCAACATGGCAAGATGTATTGAAATGAATAAGCTTAAATTATTTGGCATGAAAAGCCATAATTACCATGTATTTATGTAAAAGCTAAATTCAATAGTATTTTATAAAATGAATAAGCTTAAATTATTTGGCATGAAAAGCCATAATTACCATGTATTTATATAAAAGCTAAATTCAATAGTATTTTATGAAATGAATAAGCTTAAATTATTTGGCATGAAAAGTCATAATTACCATGTATTTATGTAAAAGCTAAATTCAATAGTATTTTATGAATTGTTGCCAAAGAATGTGTGGTCATCTTTAATAGAGTTCAGTAATTTTTTTAAAGATCTTACATCTATAGTAATAATAAAGGAAGATATGAGGCATCTTAAGGAAGAAATTCATGTTATTATATATAGGCTTGAGCATATATTCTCTCAAAGTTTTTTTTATTGCATAGAGCATCTCCCAATCCATTTGCCTTATGAAGTAAGAATAGCAGGTCCATTACAATACCGATGGATATGTCTATTTGAGAGGTTAGTACTAAAAATTACTTTTATTAATTTGTTATGTCTACCAAAAGTTAAATGACATTATATTTTATAAGTATTTACAAAGTTTTTCTTTAGGTACCTTCAAAGGTTGAAAAATAATGTGTATAATATACCAAAAAATGAAGGTTATATATGCAATGCATATTTGGTTAAGGAGATAGCTTCCTTTTGTGCACATTATTTTGAGTAATATGTCAATATAAAACATCAAAAAGTACCATGAAATTATGCTGGTGATAGAGATGAAACTTAAGAACATGAGGGGATGCTTTCCATTTTTAAACATCATGGTAAAGCATTTGATAAGGAAAAATTTTGGTATCTTAATCGAAAAGAGTATCATGCAGTTCACATGTATATTTTATTGAATTGTGAAGAAGGAAAGCCCTATATTGAGTAAGTATTTGAATTTCTTTGATATATGATTAATAACTAATTTATATATGCACAAATATTATGTAATTGCTTGAAATTATGATCATTTGCTGTAGACCATATGTGGCTAGATTAAGGGAAGCTCAACCATATATTGAAGATGCCTAAGTTGATGCTAAACTTGATAGAGATTTTACATTTTGGTTTGAGGGACATATGTGTGTGTGTATTTATACTGTAGGATTGAATTAGCATATTTTTATAATTTTCATTTATTCTATAAGCTCATGATCCGAGATTGAATATCTCTAACCAATTCATAAAGGACCTTTACAAGGTGTTAAGCCATTTTTTAGGTATTATGTGAATGGTTATAAGTATCATATATTGGTACACAGATCAAATAAATTAACCATGAATGACATATATATATATATATATATTCTTATAAGTTTCATTTATTCTATAGGCTCATAATCTGAGATTGAATATCTCCAACCGATTCATAAAGGACCTTGCAAAATGACCTTTATAAGGTGTTAAGGTGTTTTTTAGGTATTATGTGAATGGATATAAGTTTCATATATTGAGACATGGATCAAATAAATCAACTATAAATGGCAAAGTGTGCATAAAGGGTTCTAATTTTAGTGCAACAGAATTGGACTTTTATAGTCAACTAATAGAGGTTTTACACTTGGAATCCCCTGCATTACCAATTAAGAAAGTCATATTATTCAGTTGTCATCGGTATAATCCAACGCCAAATTTAGGTATAAGAAGTCACACCATTATGAGCTTGTTGATGTAAACCACACAAGAAGATTTAAAAAATATAAACCATTCATTCTCATGGAGCAAGCAATGCAGGTGTATTATGCATCTTATCCTAGCATAAGGAAAAACATGTTTAATTGGTGGGCTATTTGCTAGATAAAAATCTAGAGGTGTTGTAGAAGAGGCTGAGACATCTATAACTTTCCTATCAAATGCAAGAGCATTTTCAAGAAGATGTCATACAAAACCATCATATTGATATTGAAGCAGACAAAGAACCTTAATCATTAGTTAATCAAGGTTGTTCTTTTCTAGAGATTGATAATATAGAACTTGAAGAAAATACGGAGGTGGAACTAGAAATAGAGTTAGCTAAAGAATATAAAGAATTAGATAATGATGATGATGATATTGTTATTGATTGAAGATTGAATGCCAAATTATCAATATGAATATATTCATGATACGTTTTCAATTACTTGTATTTTTTCTTATGTGTATGGGTACTTTATTAGGCATTTGCATTATAAATATGTTGTTTTGTAATCTAGTCATTGCAGAGATGGCCATTCAGCAAGTCGGGGAGCACATTCAGCAGGTCGAGGGGCACCTAAACTATTTTGACCACCTATCACCCTATAATCACTACCCCACCAGCTCTAAGTTGCCACCTAGATTGAGTATGGAGGACTTACCACCATCTATCTCATATACTGATATGGAGTCTTCTACAGTATCAGCACTAGCATGGTCATAACAAACATGTGGTAGCACACAAAGATGTACTATGAAGAATATATTAACAGTTAATACGAATAACACATATAATTAAATTATTTGTTTTAGCACTTATTTTGGTAGGTTGCTTTTAAGATAATTTATTTTTTATATAGCTTTAACATTTTTCATTATTACCTATTTTTTTAAATAGGTTTTACCAAGTGCTTCAATTGAAATTACTAAAATTTTCAAAGAGGGACTAGAAAAGGAGGGTGCAACATGGAATTTAGTTGTTTAACAACACGAAAGAGTTCTACTGGGAGGAATTTAAGGTATAAAATACGTACATATTCAATTTAAGAAATGCTTGATTGATTATATTAATTGATGATATATTTTGAGCCACCAAATGTGTTGGAAGTCATTTTTTTTAGGAGGTCGTTTATTTGATTATGTTTTTGCAGTCTCCGCTATTTTGCAACTGCTGTTACTATTTTACTTTTATTTTTTAATCGGTGAGGTTGCTTGTTGCTCCTGGTTTGCATCCGTTGTTGTAGTTTTATTGCAGATGCTACTGTTGGCTTATATTTATGAACCAAATCAAACTTTTATGCTCTATGGATGTCTACTGGTTTTGTGGTTTTTTTGTTGCACTTAGCTCTGTGGTTTGTTGGTGCTATTGGCTTCTTATTTTTTTGTTATCCCTTTTATCCTTTATTGTGTTGCTTAACATTATTTTTAAATATTTGATGTTGTTGCAGTATGTTCTTGGTGTTGTTTCTACTTCATATGTGTTCTCGGTATTGTTTCAACTTCGTATGTGTTGCTTCTGCTACTACTACTTAATTTGCTGCAATTTTGCTAGGATTTTGAGCTACTCTTTCTCTCTTTTTATTCTGCACATATTTTTTCTGTTGCTGCTTGTTATTGTTTATTTAATAGTTTTTTTTAATTTTTTGATTTAGAGTTGTGTTATTATAGGCATTCGGCAAGAAATGTTATTTAGGTGGACATTGTTTTGTTTTAAGTGGGTAATTGTCCTGATGCCTTGAGATGGCTTATGATTACTAGGACCTACTAGCATTGTGACCTCGGTACTTTTGCATTTTTGGTTTAAAGTGAGAGGACTTATGTAGAGTTTAGAAACCTAAATACTTAGAGGAATTTGATATATGGTATTTTTAACATTGATTATAGTTAGGGAAAAGATTGTTTATCATTTAATATTGTGATAAAATACAAGTCATTGGATATCTTAGTAGATTAGTTAAAAGTTGATTCAGTTCTGTTGTTGGATTAATGCATAATATGTCATAAAACTTATCATAAATTTATGGCTGCAAAAGATTTCGTATAATAATTTAAGATGCATCGCCATGGAAACTTAGTATAGACAAGTGCATGAGTTTTCATAAGCATTTTGCATAATCATTTATTTTTATGGTAGTGGTTATGCATTTTCATTTGCTAAACTATTCTCTTTTTTTTTTTTTTTTGCAAAAAACATGTAAGTGGGATGAAGCAAATAATGCATCA
The DNA here is from genome assembly GCA_949671775.1 of Mallotus repandus. Classification (NCBI taxonomy): domain Eukaryota; kingdom Viridiplantae; phylum Streptophyta; class Magnoliopsida; order Malpighiales; family Euphorbiaceae; genus Mallotus; species Mallotus repandus. The sequence continues at coordinate 24,766 of CATIWM010052798.1, forward strand.
ATGAAGAAAACTTAGTTTAAGGTGGCAGGAAAACGATATGGGGATATATGTGCCAGATGTGAACCAAAGGAAAAAAAATAATATACCAAAAGATATATAGGAAAGCTGGCAGCAATATTGGAATACCTCTAAATATAAAAAGAAACATGAACAAGCTACAAAAGATCATTGCACAGAAAAATATGGACAAAGCACCAATCTTTCCACACATACATGTGGCTTTAGATCGACAATTGAACATTGCATTACTTTGGTAAGAATTTCAAGCTCATTTTTTATTAATAACTTTCCTCATTTTTCTTTTCGTGTTCAAACTAATGAATTTAATGATTACACTTTTTAACGCTCCCCTTCCCCCCACGCCATTTAAATTGTTCAAGAAGATGCACACTAAAAAAGATGGTACTTTCATTGACAAAAGATCTAAGGACATAAATATAAAATCTTCAATTTTGCTATTTAAAATAACTCAACAATTATTTTTCAATAATTATTAATTTTTTAGTGAATTAAATATAGGATGTTATGAAAACCATGGTTGCCTCTACTTTTCAGTTTCATGAGGAGTTTATGGAGCTTGTGGAGATCGACGTGAGCTTGATATATCTACAGGTTGCTAGGGTGATAAAAAGAGGTGAGTATATAGCCTTGACTCTCAGGCATTCTATTTTCCCTGAAACCTTCAGCAGTTCCTCCCACTTCAAGCTTTAATTTTGCATCGAATGAACATTTCACACGTATGGATGAAGTGATGGAGCAGAAGGTGGAATTATGAGTTCAAGAAATTCAACATAAGATGAATGAAGATATGAGAATGTATAAAGAGCAGGTACAATGCGAAGTTAAAGAGCAGATGAATCAGTTTTTGCGTATGTTTGCACAGTCTCAATCCAATCCCCAGGTTCTACAACTCTAGCTTCTACACCCCCAGATTGAGCAGCAGTTCTTTATTTATATTAAATAGATTATGAAGCTAAATTAATCATATGAACTCGTTATTACGTTTAGCTTTTTTTAATTGTTGCTACTGTAATGTACTTAAGTTATTTATATTTTTTTACTTCCAACAATGTACTAAATTAATATTTATTTTACAATGAATTTGTACTTTTATATATATATATATATATTCAAATAATTAAATATATTTAAATATTTAAAAAATATTACATTAGCAACAAAATAATTCCGTCTCTAAAATAGATTTTAAAATGGAAATCATCTTACTTTAGTGATCGAAAACAATATTTGTCACTATAATTAGCAATAGAAAGTCACATTTCATCGCTAAATGTAGCGATGAAAAGTCATAATCTGCCACTGAAGTAGCGATGAAAAATTACAATTTGTTGCTAAATTTAGGGATAAAATTTAAAATTCGTAGCTAAATTAGCGATAGAATTTTTATCGCTAATATTTAGCGATGAATTAATATTTTTGTCGTTAAGTTAGTGACAGATAGCCAATTTTTGTCACTAAAATTTAGCAAGCAACATTTTGCCAACTTAATATTTTCCATCGCTAAGTTTTTTAGAGACAAATTTTTTTAACTAGCAATGAAAAATTCTGTCCCAAAATTAGTAGAATCTTATAGTGTTTATACTTTAAATATCCATATTTTTAGGTATTTAAGTTTTAGAATTGTCAAAAAGAGTTTTTAATACGTTTCATGCATTCAACATCATCTCTATGTATCATTCACAACATAAAGTCCTTAAGTTTATAAAAAAGCTACAAATGCAAGAAATGTGATTCAAATAAAACACAAATTTATTCTCTCAAAAAAAAAATAAAACACAAATTTATGCAGTAATACCAACAGATGGTTATGGTCTTTTAGATTCGTTACATGCTACACTTGCACTGAATATTAAAGCTTAAAAAAACTTGAGTGAAAAGTAAGTGACCCTTGCTTATATATAGAGTAAAAACAATGATGTTATTGTACGTTTGAAGATGCAACTTTGACATAGATAAAAAAGGTTGTGGTGTATTATTTTTCTTTCATAGTGGTGTCAAAAAGGGGTAAAGGAGGTAATATTATGTGTTGAATCCAAATTTGAGCAGAGTGTCCCTTGATTTTTAAATTTTTTACTCTTGTCTATGGAAACAAAGAACAATATATAAGGATAAAATGAAGCGCATGAGTTTACCTTCAAATCGTGTATGAGTCAAAGATTTATGCATTTAGGTTTTAATTTACAGCACGCATGAGTTTTGGCACAAGAAGCATGGGTTTCCTTAATTTATGCACATATGTGGATTGTGCAATCTAGGCATGTGGCTAAAGGTGGCTCTTTTGGACCACCCTCACATGTGAATATGGATCATAAAAATCCATGAATGGGAAGATCACTTAATAAACTCAAGACTTTTCCATTTGAAAACTTATCCAGGTGGCTTGCAGTTATGGTGGTAGAAACATTAAGTGTTTTAGGATTGACAACCACTATCTAGTTTATTTGCGGATTTAGAGTTTTTAGGGTTTTGTGAATAAGGTTTTTCACATTTTAACCTATCTTTTATTTAAAATTTTCATCATCGAAGCTTAGGGCAATCGAGATCTAAGACATAATAGTAATCAAATAATAAAATTATAAATATATAACTAAGTTATTTGAGAGTAAAATTTTTTAAGATAGTTATATACATATAATAAAAGTATAAATATAGAGTTTAGAAAATTGATTTTCAAGTCAACTAAATTGATTTTCAAATCAACTAAATTGATTTTTGTACTATTTTATTATATGGTATTTATCTAGTATACATAGTTAAGTTAATTAATTAAAATTAAATGTAAATGTAAACACAAATAGTTAATTAATTAGAAATAATTAAATAATTATCAATTAAAAGATAATTAAGAAGTATTAACAAGAGAGAGGAGATTACTAAATATAAACTAATAAAGAAAAATAATCAATGATAAGAATTTTCACGTAAGCAATTGGCTTCAAAAATCAATTTAAATACTCTTATTACTTACTATTATATATTATATAAATATAAATGTGTGATAATAGAATCTCATTTTTATATGTGTATTGCAAAGTTACTAGACAAAAACATATTACTTTATTGATGAAATAATTTTTTTTTTCTTATGTAATAATATCCAACTAACAATTAATCACCATGTTTTAATCAAAATGCATCCAACAACAACATCAATTGAACGCCATTTAGTAATACCACAATTAACATTACCAAAATTAACACAATCATTCATTACTACCACCTCTTCATCTTAATCAACCACTTTTGTATTTTCCCGATTTTTTTCAAATTAACATATTAGTTGCACTAAAATCTTTCAATTAAGATACAAATACAAAGTTGGTATTTTTCTAGTTAAAATCGAGATCTAAAATAAGATGATGACAGATCGACATATATAATAAGTTATGCTCATTTTAAAAAAAAAACTAAGCCACCTCTTTTTCTCTGTCTTCTATTAATCCTCAGTTTTCATTATAACTTTCTTCTTGGCCATCGATGATCATCTTTTCGATCGGCAGTGATCTCTTCTATTACTATTTTATTTACTTTATTTTACTTTTCTTCATTGAATAAATACAGATCTTTGATTCATTTTTCTTTTGATTGAAATTTGAAATTATCCTTCGTGGAGTTCTTACCCTTAGTGAGATTTTTATTGTTTTCCTTTATGAAATTTGGATATCTCCTTATTGTAAATTTTTTGTTGGTTTTTCTACAATCAAACTCATTTAAAGACTAGAGAGTCAATTTACGGCTAAATAAAGTCGTTGAGTTGAGCATACGGTTTGCTAAGTTGCAAATCAGAAGAGCTCTATCAACACGATTAATGAATAATAAGAAATTTTTTAATTTCAATGAGATTTTATTTTGGTATTTCTTAATTGTATTGTTATTTCCTATTATTCTTTCATCGAGATGTACTTTTAATCTTCAATGAATGAAAAATTCATTATTTTCTCTCAAAAAATAATAAGATGACGACACTATACTGAATTTTTCTTTTAAATGTAACAACAAAGATAATAGTACAATCAATATGTATTATATTAGTTTTTTTAGCACTTGCAACTATGTAATGAATTCTTATTGCAATATAAATATTATAGCAATAATAAAAATATAAACAAAGGCCATTTTGTATTAACAAAATGAATGGGCTATCTTATTTTCTCTAATAAAAGAAACAAAATTAACATCAAATTTACAATCAAACACCTATGAAATAATTAAAAAGGACAACATTTTATTTGATTCAAAATTAGACAAATAGAATTGAAGAAAATGCACTCACATGGACTTGTTGAAATTTTTTTATTAGAATTATGTCAAAAAATTATTGAAAACATAACAATTTAGAGAAATTGTAAGCACTAGGATGGTGGAATTGAATTCCAGTAATTGAGAGAGCATAAAAAGTTTTAAGCAAAAGAAATAATTCTCATTCCTTGAATTTTGTACAAAGTGTACTGCTGAATATATACAAGAATGATAAAGTGTACTATTGAACATATACAAGAATGATTATAGCTTATACAACTCTCATAGAAAGAGATATTGTATACTTTACATGGCAAGAGAACATTGTAATATATTACAAGAAAACTGAACGTTGTATTAAACATAGAATGTGTTGTTGTTATTTGAAATTAGAAAGTGGACAGTGGATGTGTGATCTTTATGTAAAACGAAATGACAGATTTGAGGACTTTGATTGAGTGGTTTGGCGTTGACCTTCTTCAAAGCAAACATAAAAAGAATTGGTTAAATAAGTAAATACAATAATTTTTGAAATAAAAGTCAAATACATAGTCTAAGAGAGAATATTATTGCAATATAAATATTATAGCAATATTAAAAACATAAACAAAGCCCATTTTGTATTAACAAAATGAATGGGCTATCTTATTTTCTCTAATAAAAGAAATAAAATTAACATCAAATTTACAATAAAACACCTATGAAATAATTGAAAAGGACAACATTTTATTTGATTCAAAATTAGACAAATAGAATTGAAGAAAATGCACTCATATGGACTTGTGGAAATTTTTTTATTAGACTCATGTCAAAAAATTATTGAAAACATAACAATTTAGAGAAATTATAAGCACTAGGATGGTGGAATTGAATTCTAATAATGAAGAGAGCAAACATAAAGAGAATTGATTAAATAAGTAAACACAATAATTTTTGAAATACAAGTCAAAAATATAGTCTAAGAGAGAAAGAAAGCAAATTAAGAGGTGCAATTGGGCATGGATAAGAAAAACAAGAGCCTTAAAAAACATAGTTCCCTTCTTCATGAGGGTTAGGGTTCCCTCCTAATGTAGCGGTCTGGTTCCCTTCTAGGGTTTTATTTTTTCATTTTAATTGGATTTCTCTTGTCTAATCCTATTGATCTCTTCCTTTTTATCTCCTGAATGAAAATTTTATGTTTTTCCTATTTATGTTACCTTGAAATAGTTTTTGTCTTCATACCGTGTTCTCTTTTATTGATATTATAATCATTTTTTTCTTGTTGTTGTTTTCTCTTCAATCTATTTTAACCATTTTGATTTGGCTTTCTATCTATATAGTAACTTGATAACTTACTCATGTCAAGTGTGTCAAAGAGAACAACATCTGAAGGAACGTCTGTGTAAAAATATAATGATCAAGCCCTAAATCTTAGAAATTCAGAGACTGGTATTGTAAAGATTGGGTTGGAAACTGTTATGACTGATAGGCCACCTGAATTATTATGCTTGGTGGGTTCATTGCTTGGCGAGTAGTAGTAAGTTTTTCTTGCCATCTACCTTTGATATTATAAGATTTGATCTTTGGTGATATCAATTCAAATTGCCACCACGAATATGTTATACACCCAAACATATTATAAGTACTGTAGTGGTGATTTGTGATATATACCTCATAGTAAACTATGAAAATATAATAAAAATTTTCTAAGTTTACATTAGAGGTGGTGCCTCTCTATATTGATACTCTAGTTAGGTAATTTACGATTAGCAATCATCTAATTAAAGTACCTGTGGAGAGGGTGTCACAAATGAAGGCTGCATGAATTTATTTTCTAACTACCATGTTCGCCATCTGATTAAATAAATGTCTGATCACTATCTGATTCTCTTGATATGGGAAATTAAAAAATATAGAAAAAAAGATATAAGCCTCTCTACTTTGAGTCTATATGGCTTCAAGATGAAAGTTGCATAGAAGTCATAACTAATGCTTAGGAGATGCTGAAAAGACCTGATTATCTTGCTAATTTTAAAATCAAGATGGATAAGTACAGTGTTGAATTAAAGAAGTAGGAGCATCACCATTTCGGTCATGTTAGATTGGAAATAGCCAATCTGAAAGCTGATTTGAAGGAGCTTCAAAGTAGCTATCAGGATTTAAAAAACATCTTGAAACAAAAAAGAAGCAGAGAATAGATTGGATGTTCTTGCGAAGCGGGAGGAGTCTCTTTGACACCAACATTCTAGAGCTACTTGGATGAAAGAGGGTCATAAGAATACAGGACAGTGACGGGTAGGAAAAAATAAACATCATTAATAGGATTTAAAATAATAATGGTGTTTGGTGTAAAATGGATGAAGATATTGCTCAGGCTTTTTTTATCACTTCAGTGAATTGTTCTCTTCATTGGGCTCTTTAGACATGAGTAAGGCAATTAATGCTATTGATAAAAGTTTGAACCCTCAAATTATTATGTCTTTTAATCAACCTTTCACAAAAGAGAAAATTTTTAGTGCTCTTTCACAAATGCATCCACTCAAAGCACTCAGCCTTAACGGTATGCCTGCTCTATTTTTTCAAAAATTTTGGCATGTTATTAGTGCTGATGTGTTAAAACTTACTTTTGATATCCATTATAATGATGTTTCCCCTCATTCCATTAATCAGACCTTCATTGCCTTTATACCCAAAATTAAAAATCCTACCTCACCCAAAGATTTTAGGGCTATTAGTCTATATAATGTCATTTTCAAGATTGATACAAAAACATTAGCTAATAGATTAATATTTTTCCTTCCTCATCTGATCCATGAGCCACAATCAGCTTTTGTTCCTGGTAGAAAAATATAGATAATGGTTTTCTAGCCTTAGAAAATTTTCACTTCTTGAATAAAAAAACAAAAGGCTCTAAGGGTCATTATGCTCTTAAACTTGATATGAGTAAAACATACGATAGAGTGGAGTTTCTTGAACATATTATGCACAAAATGGTTTTTCCTAACAGACTAATTTCTTTAATCATAAAATGTGTCTTCAGTTTCTTATTCTATTCTTATCAATGGTTCCCTAGGCCCTATTTTCCAACAGTCTAGAGGTCTTCACCAAGGCGATCCCCTTTCTCCTTACTTATTTCTTTTGTGCAGAAGCACTCTCAAGTTTAATTAGAAAAGTTAAGTCACAAAATCTGTTACATAGGATTAAGATCTGCATATAAGCTCTAAAAATTTCTCACTTATTTTTTATAGATGACAACATCATTTTTTATAGAGGCAGTGGTAGTGAGCTTTATAAAATTAGTGAATCATAAAATGCTATAAGATGGCATCGGGTCAAAAAAATTATGATAAATTTAAAATTTCTTTTAGTTCTAACCTTTCCAGGGATTATCGTAATTACTTACAATCTTACATAGGAGTGAAGTAGGTGGAAAAACATGCCAAGTATCTAAATCTACCTTCAACTGTGTCCAAATCCAAAAAAATCTTATTCAAAGATGTAATGGACAATGTTAAAAGGAAGCTTTCCAACTGGAAAGAGCGCTGCCTCTCAATTACGGGAAAGGAAACACTCATTAAATTTGTAGCTCAATCTATTCTTATTATTTTAGATTTCCTATACAGATTTGTAATAATGTAAATTCATTACTTGCTAATTTCTGGTGGGGACAGAAATCTAATGAGAAATGAATGCATTGGTGTTCATGGGATAAGTTATGCAAGTTCAAGGATGTTGGAGGGATGAGATTCAAAAATATTCAGGCTTTTAATGTTGTGATGTTAGGTAAAAAAGGGTGGAAACTTCTAACTAAGCCTAATTCATTGCTAGCCCGGACATTAAAAGCCAAATATTATCAAAGATAAACTTTTTTGGATGCCTTTTTGGGATTTAATCCAAGGTTTTCTTAGAGAAACATTTTTTAGACAAAACAGCTACAAAAGAAAGGAGTTCGATGAAGAGTGGGTAATGGTAAAGATATCAAGATATGGTACAACAAAAAGCTTCTAAAGTAACCAAGCTTTCAAGTATCTTCTCTAAATTTTCAGCATGATGTTAACCACAAGGTTTGCTCTCTCATGAATAAGGATAGAAACAGGTAGAACAGAGATTTAATTATAGCGTTATTCTCACCTGAGGAAGCTAACCAAATCCTCTTAATCCTTTTTAATTGGAGGCACCTGCGGGATTCTTTGGTCGATGTTTGTTGGCGTTTGTTGAATAATTTGATTTCGATGAGTGTTGAACTTCAAAGAAGAGGTATGATGGTTGATGGGATTTATAGAAGGTGTGGCAGTTGAAATGAGGGAGCACACTTTTAGAGATTATAAGTAGAGTACTGTCTTTTGGTTTACAAGTTGTCTCAAATATATAGTTTCTAAGGAGGATAGATAACTATCTCTGATTGAATGGGTAATGAAACTTAAGTTAGTTCTCCCACTGGAAGCTCTCTTGGTGTTTTATTTGTCTCTATGGTTTCTTTGGTATACTAGGTATTTACTTTTGCATGAAGGAAAGCAAATCGGGCTAGCTGAATGTCACTGTCACATTTTATGTATTTTATGGGATTATGAAAATGTAAACAAATAGACATCAATCTTTTTGAACTCAAGCAGAAACATAGAATGGCAACCTCCACCTCAGGGGTTCCAAAAATTTAATGCTAATGTAACTATCAGAGCACCGTATAGAATAGGTGTGGGTGCAGTCATCAAAACTAAAGATGGTAGTATGGTAGTCTCAAAATTCAAAAGGGACGAAGTCTCACTCTCATCAAAATTAGCAGAAGCTTATGCTTGCAAACTAAGTATCCAATTGCTAGCGTCTCTGCAAATTCAAAAGGTTGTTATAGAGTCAGACTACTTAGCTCATGTTCATCAGCTTAACTCCCCTACAAAAGACCTTTCGGATTAAAGCTTTATCAGAGCAGATATTCAAGACCTCCACCAACATTTTCAGTCCTTCTCTTTTAAGTTTACTCCATGAGAACAAAATGTTTTAGCTCATAATTTAGCTAAGTATGAGCGACCATAATTTTTGTTTTTCTTGGTTTACTATTTTCAAGATAGCTTTACCAAATGGGACATCCGTTCCTTTTATGGGATAGGGACAATGGTTGGCCTCGGGGGGATGTGAGATGCTTTGTGTTTATGGAGTCGTCACCTAATTTTTAGAAAATCAGGAAAAGATGAAAGGGAGGGCATCGGGTCACTCAACGAGTATCGTCCCTAGCATAGATTCTAGGTTTGGGAGATCGCATCTACTTTTTGACTATTTCTCATTATAATACTCGATACATGGCTACTGCAACACCCTAGTTTCGGTAATGACAGTTGAGATATGCACATTCACACAAGTACATTGATAATAATGGAAAGTAAAGGAAAGTAAGTATGATTATTTATAGGGTTTTCCTAGTAAATACATTCGAAAAGGAAAAAAAGGGTGCGAAAATGTAAATTAATCCTAATCTAAAGATATACCTGCAAAACAGAGGTTAGCACGACTATGTGCAATTCCATCCATTCGTCCACTCGGATAACAAGTAAGCAGGGAATACTCATTTAATCAAAAGAGCAAATATAGGCATAATTATGTGCATTTGCAGGAATTATTATGAAATATTTCTAAATAGTTGAGAAGTAACGAAAGATGCATGATTGCATCATTAGACCATGAAATGGAGGCTCTAGCTCGAAAATGTGAACTTTCACATTATTGAATGTATTTTGATGCAAAAATGACAATTTATTATAAATAAAATTAAAGCAGAGATTATTCAATCAGCATACAAATTGCCAGTCTCACTACATAATCACAACAATTTCTCAACTGTTGGCGGCAATGAAAGTAAAAGGCAAAACAGTGAAATAAACGTGCAAAAATGATTATTTGGTCCTTAGATTCGACTGAGCTTGTTTTTGAGTTTTTTAAAGCTTTAGCTTCACGAGATTTTCAAGTTGTCCTTATCGAGAGGTTGAAAATGACGTGTAGAATGTAAATTTGTGTACCTTTGGAGCATGCATTGACAAAGATGTGGGTGGTTTGGTTCAAGTTGATCTAAAAACTCTAATGAAAAAAGTAGTAGGTGAGCTAAAAGTGTGTGAATTAGGACTCCTAGGTCTTCAATTCTATAGCATTTCAATTTGTGCGACTACTTTTTTGGCTCTAGCCCCTCAAATGGGAGATAGAGACCCCTATTTATAGGGAAAAATAGTGAAAATATGAGTGATCATGCATTGGGATGTGTGATCACGCCTTGGGGGTGTGTGATCACGCACTAATTTTGAGGCATAAATATGCTATTTTAAGGTAGCTTCTAAGGGTTTTTAGACCTCCCAAACGTGTTTTTGACATCCGTTCTGTTAAAATTAGTTTCCATTTTCACGCATGAGCAAGTGTGTTCGGGTGTAATCACGCGTTACTTCTCGAGATTACGCACATTATTTTGGGTAACTTTTAGAGGTTTTTAGGGCTTTCAGGCTTGTTTTTGATGTCTGTTTTGTCAAAATCAACTTCCAATTTTCATAAAGTTGAATTTCGGTCTTATGAGATGAACACTAGTCTGACGAATTACACGTTTTGAGCGACGGTTGCTCAAAATGAGCTACTTATCATTTTGATAATTCATAATTCATAAAATTAGGGTATAACTTAATGATTCAATAGCCAGTTTTGCTCCCTAGAGGCTCGATTCAGGTTTTTTTTTTAGACTCATGGAACGCTCTAGAGGTGGTACGAATGAACAGACACTTGTCATATTCAGAGAAATATTTTCATCATTGGACCTTTTTGGGGATAGTCAAAACTTGATGTATGACAGTTGCCCCCTACTTCACGTGTGTTATATAGTCTTCTAATACTAATGTCAATACACGTGAAGCAATATAGAGATGTAAAAACAGTTTTGGGGAGAGGTACTTACCTGATAGCGCGTAGTTTAGTCTTTTGACGTCAGGCCCATAGTTGTTGATGTTGTTTCGTTTGGTTAGAGGAGTCATTACCTGTTTATATGCTTTTACAATTTCCTCAGGTGAGGCGAGATGATGCTTTTTGTAAGCCTCTTTGGTGACAAACAAATAGAAATATTGCTATAATCTACTGAGATGTTAAGCAAATGAAGATGCTACTATAACCTATTGAGGTGTCAAACAAATGCTACTATAACCTATTGAGGTGTCAAGCAAGTGCTACTATAACCTATTGAGGCATCAAGCAAATGGAAATGCTACTATAACCTACTAAGGTGTCAGGCAAGTGCTACTATAACCTATTGAGGTGTCAAGCAAATGAAGATGCTACTATAACCTATTGAGGTGTCAAGTAAATGGAAATGCTATTATAACCTACTGAGGTGTCAAGCAAATGAAAATGCTATTATAACCTACTGAGGTGTCAAGCATATGCTACTATAACCTATTGAGGTGTCAAGTAAGTGAAAATGCTATTATAACCTACTAAGGTGTCAATCAAATAGAAATGCTACTATAACCTACTGAGGTGTCAAACAGATGCTTCTAAGCAGACAAAAATGCTACTAAGCAGATGAAAATGCTACTAAGCAGGTGGAAACACTACTAAGCAGATGGAAATGCTATTAAGTAGATGAAAATGCTACTAAGCAGTGGTACTAAGCATTGAAAAATGCTACTCAACAGTGAAAGATGTTGCTAAGCATTGAAAGATGCTACTCAACAGTGAAAATATTACTAAGCAGTGAAAATGCTTCTAAGTATATGAAAATGCTAGTAAGCAGTGCTACTAAGCTTTGAAAAATGCTACTCAGCTGTGAAAGATGCTACTAAGCAGTGAAAATGCTTATAAGTAGTGAAAAATGCTACTAAGCAGTAAAAGATGCTATTGAGCAGTGATGATGCAGTAATGATGCAGTGATGATGTCATTATTTATAATGTCTTGGATGTGATGATGTAATCATCGTAGATATGATGCATTTATGTCATTCTTGCTCTGTTTCTTCTCTTTTGTAAGTGATGTTATGACTTTCTGAGACAATGATATCAAATGTAGTGCACAATGTTCATGTTCATGCGATATGTGCATGTTTTTATGTGTTTTTCTGTTAGAATGCATGTTTAAGACCTTAGGAATGCGTGTGTGGGGTCTCGAAGTGTGCACATGAGTGCATTGGAGCACGTAAAGGCCAAAGGGGCGTGTGATCACATGTTTTTGCACGTGATCACACATTTTGGCGCATGATCATACACTCCGAGGCCCTTCCATGCCTATATAAGGTGCTTATTTTTTCTCGTTTGGGGAGTTTCTTACCTGTTTCTCGGCCTTATGCGACTTTTTTTATGTTTTTTGAGGTATTTCTTCCCTCTTTTCATCTTGTTCTGTCGTTGTTCTGAAATTATGGATTTTTCTCCTATTTCTGACAACTTTGATGGTGTGGACAATGCTTCTTTCTCTTTTGACGACATTGATTTGGAGATGGGTGATGTTGAGTTTACGCAGATTGGCGTGGGGACTTCTGCTACTGCTGAAGTTGCAGATACTGCTGGGACTAGTGGTGGAGCTTTTCCTCATCCATCTATTTCTTGGGATGATCCTGGTTCACCTGAACTTTTTCAGGGAGGTCCGATTCCTATTGTCCATAGTTTGAAGACCCATGCTTAGACTATTCATCATCGCCAGGTTAGTTCTTGTGTTCATCATCGCCAGGTTAGTTCTTGTCTACTTCCTCTATAGCTTTTACTGTAATTTTGGTTATGTGAAGTTTTTGCTGTAGCTTAGCTCTTGTTATAGTTTAGCTCTTGTTGTATTTTAGCTCTTGTTGTAGTTTAGCTATTGCTGTATTTTAGCTCTTATTGTAGTTTAGCTCTTGTTGTAGTTTAGCTTTTGTTGTTGTTTAAGTCTTACTGTATTTTAACTCTTGCTATATTTTAGCTCTTCTTGTAGTTTTTTATTCTGTAGTCTGTGTAGCTCTAGCTTTTTACTTGTTGTTTGTACTTTCTGTTTAGCATCTCTGATGATCATTCTCCCACTGCTTTATTTTTTATTTTTGTTTCGTTCTTGCAAGAATGATGAAAATAGCTATTTTAATAACTGATGAGTACTTTAAATGATTTACCTTTTAGTCGCAGTCTCATGGGCCTATCATTCAGCTGCCTGGTAGCTTTAACAAGGTCAGCTTATACTATCAAGGTCTTCCACCATGTGTGAAGGATATGGTTGCTAGGAAGGGTTTTGATGGCGTCATTTCTGCCTTTATTTATAGTTCTTATGCATCGAACTAGGTTGCGATGTGTGCTCGGGAGGTCTGATTCCTAATGTCCATAGTTTAAAGACCCATGCTTAGACTATTCATCATCACCAGGTTAGTTCTTATCTAGTTCCTTTGTAGCTTTTGCTGTAATTTTGGTTGTATGAAGTTTTTTTTGTAGCTTAGCTCTTGTTATAGTTTAGTTCTTGTTGTAGTTTAGCTCTTGTTGTAGTTTAGCTCTTGTTGTAGTTTAACTTTTGTTATAGTTTAGCTCTTGTTGTTGATTAGCTTTTACTGTATTTTAGCTCTTGTTGTAGTTTTTCATTCTGTAGTCCGTGTAGTTCTAGCTTTTTGCTTGTTGTTTATACTTTCTATTTAGCATATGTTATGATCATTCTCCCACTGCTTTATTTTTTATTTTGGTTTTGTTCCTGCAAGAATGATGAAAAATAGCTATTTTAGTGACTGATGAGTGCTTTAAATGATTTATCTTTCAGTCGCAGTCTCATGGACCTATCATTCAGCTGCCTAGTAGCTTTAACAAGGTCAGCTTGTACTATCAAGGTCTTTCACCATGTGTGAAGGATATGGTTGTTGGGAAGGGTAAAAGGCTAGGGGCTCCTTTAGCGAGAATGCCCCCCCAATGACTAGGGGTTACAGACTTCGGTCAGTGAGTCTAACATTTTTTTGATAACTCGGGTCACCCCCCTTAAGGACTGTGGTCACAGACTTTGGTTAGATGAGTCTGGCGAAACCACGAATAAAGGCTAAATGTGATAAATCTGAATCAATCACCCTATGACTCGTGTGGAATCATATCACTTTTTGTCATTATCGGCTGATAGGGACCAAGAGTGCATGTGTGATTGTGTAGTGCAAATGCAGTGGTGAAGGACTCCATATGATTGAGTATTATGTAATGAGTAATAGTCATTTTTGAATTGATCTCTCTAGCCAAAGTCTCCAGTAGAGTCGCTACTATGAGCGACCATGATTTTTGTTTTTCTTAGTTTACTGTTTTTGAGACAGCTTTACCAAATGGGACATCCGTTTCATTTACGGGATAGGGACAATAGTTGGCCTCAGGGGGGATGCGAGATACTTTGTGTTTGTGGAGTCACCACCTAATTTTTAGAAAATCAAGAAAAGATGAAAGGGACGACATCGGGTCACTCAACGAGTATCGTCTCCAGCAAAGATTCTAGGTTCAGGAGATCGAATATACTTTTTGACTATTTCTCATTATAATACTCGATACATGACCACCGTAGCACCCTAGTTTCAGTAATGACTGTTGATATATGCACATTCACACAAGCACATTGATAATAATGGAAAGTAAAGGAAAGTAAGTATGATTATTTACAGGGCTTTCCTAGTAAATATATTCGAAAAGGAAAAAAGGGGTGCAAAAATGTAAATCTAATCCTAATCTAAAGATATACCTACAAAACAGAGGTTAGCACGACTATGTGCGATTCCATCCATTCATCCACTCGGATAACAAGTAAGTAGGGAATACTCACTTAATAAAAAGAGCAAATATATGCATAATTATGTGCATTTGCAGGAATTATTATGAAATATTTCTAAATAGCAAAGAAGTAATGAAAGATGAATGATTGCATCAATAGACCATGAAATGGAGGCTCTAGCTTGAAAATGTGAACTTTCACATTATTGAATATATTTTGATGCAAAAATGACAATTTATTATAAGCAAAAGTAAAGCAGAGATTATTCAATCAGCATGCAAATTACCAATCTCACCACATAATCACAACAATTTCTCAACTACTGGCGGCAATGAAAGTAAAATACAAAACAGTGAAATAAACGTGCAAAAATGATTATTTGGTCCTCAGATTCGACTGAGCTTATTTTTGGGTTTTTTGAAGCTTTAGCTTCACGAGATTTTCAAGTTTTACTCATCGAGAGGTTGAAAATTGTGTAGAATGTAAATTTGTATACCTTTAGAGTGTGCTTTGACAAAGATATGGGTGGATTTGGTTCAAGTTGGTTTAAAAAAATCCTACGAAAAATGTAGTAGGTGAGCTAAAAATATGTGAATTAGGACTTGTGAGTCTTCAATTCGACAGCGTTTCAGTGTGTGCATCTGCTTTTTGGCTCTGGCTCCCCTTAAATGGGAGATAGAGACCCCTATTTATAGGAAAAATTAGTGAAAATACACGTGATCACGCGTTGGGGGGCCCATGATCACGCCTTGGGGCGCGTGATCACACACTATTAACGCGCTCACACGCTGATTTTGAGGCGTGAACATGCTATTCCAAGGTTGCTTTTAAAGGTTTTTGGACCTCCCGAACGTGTTTCTAACGTCCGTTTTGTCAAAATTAGCTTCCATTTTCACGCGTGAGCAAGTGTGTTCGGGTGTAGTCACATGTTATAAATTTGCTCATGCGCTACTTCTCAAAATTACGCACACTATTCCGAGTCACTTTCAGAGGTTTTCAGGGCTTTTGAACGTGTTTTCGATGTCCATTTTATCAAAATTGACTTTCAATTTTCAAAAAGTTGAACTCCGATCTTACGAGATGAGCACCGATCTGACGAGTTGCACGTTTTGAGCGACAGTTGCTCAAAATGAGCTACTTATCATTCCGATAATTCATAATTATAAAATCGGGGTGCAACTTAATGATTCGGTAGCCGGTTTTGCTCCCTAGAGGCTCGATTCGGTTTTTTTTTTAACTCACGGCATGCTCTAGAGGCGGTACGAATGAACAAACATTTGTCATATTTGGAAAAATATTTTTATCATTAAATCTTTTTGGGGACTATCAAAACTCGATATATGACACTAAATTAGCTTTAAGTGCATCTCTTTCTGCTGTATTGCAAAACTCTATTGTTCCCTAATTGTTTTCTCCTTCTATGAAGCTTTATTATTCTAAAAAAAAATTAGAGCCTTAAAAAACATAGGGCAATGCAAGACTTACTTTGTTAGATTATTAAATGTTTTTTTGGATAACAAAGCAAAAAAAAAATAAAAAAAGTAACTATACAATTTCAAATTAAAAAGAATACTGATAATATGTAAATTTATAATTTTTTTCCAAATGTTAGATATATATAAACTTAGATATACTTACAAGAAATAAATTTTTTTTAACTACGCTAAAATAATAACAGAATAAAAATTTTAAATTAACGATCAAGATAAAATGTTGATAACAAATTTGAAATTTTATATCATTTATTTATTTTTACATTTTTTAGGAAAATTTTTACTTTTCATTTTCCTTTTTTTTTTTTTTGTATGTTTTTAATTTGAAAAGTAGACATTTTAACTATAATATCATAGGGTTAATTAATTGTCCAATTTCCAAATTCTGACAGCCAAAATAGACAGTAAGAATTTGATTGAGCATTAGAGATGAAAAAAAAAAGGAAAAATTATAAATTTGATATCTCAACTTTTATGAATTTTTCGACTTGAGTCTCTGAATTTTTTTTGGTTTTTGCAATCAAGTGTTTGAACTTTAAAAAAGTATATCAATGTAGTGTCTTCAGCCGATTTAATGTTGACTGGGTGCTCAGTCAGATCAAATGGGATCCACTTTTATCCCAGTCATTAATCATGTCATTTATCATAGGTGTTGCATTATTTAAAAGACAAAATTATCTTTATTCAGTCACCTTCAATGTCTGCGACGGAAGTTAATGTTGAAGTTATTTTTGTCAATTTATAATATTTAATAAGGTTAATTTTGTTTTTTAAATAATGCAATACACGTGGCATATGACATGACTAATAACTGGAATAAAAGTTTATCTTATTTGATCTGACTTAGCATCCAGTCTACATTAAATCTGCTGGAGACACAACATTGATATGTTTTTCTAAAGTTCAAATACTTGATTAAAAAAAATTTCAGACACTCAAATAGAAAACCACAAAAATTGAGACACCAAATTTGTAATTTTTTTTGAAAAAAAAAATGCTATTTTGGTTCTTGCCAAAATCCAAGAATATAATGGAGCCAAAATAAGAGTGGGTACTTTACTAGATATTTAACAGTTGCAAAGGTGCTCATTTTTTCCTAAATAATCCTTCTTCGCATTTGTATATTTGTACTGTACCTAATTAAACCGGCCACAGTGCCTCCTTCAACTAACTAGTGTCCCCTCCCCACATCACTTCATTTCCTCCTCCGCAACAGCACTCAAAAAAAAAAAAAAAAAAAAAGCTCGATCATTGAGCTGCACTCTCAATTCTCCATCCTTTTAGCCACCCAAAACCACACACCATATTCACCGCCATGAAACAGCTACACAAGCAATCAAGCGCCATTCACCACCACCGTCGAGAGGAAGAGCTACCCACATCGCAACCATTACCATACTCACCAAAAACTCTAAAACACCCAAGATCTCTCCCTAGATCCATCAACTACCTCTTCAAAGAGCAACGCCTTATCTTCATTCTCGTTGGAATCTTAATCGGCTCCACCTTCTTCATCCTCCAGCCCACTCTTTCCCGCCTCAGCCCATCAGAGCCGCAATCTTCTATCTCCAGATCCATCTCCGTCCATTCTTCTTCGTCTTCATTCTTTACTAAACATTCTTTTTCCGGCGGCGGTCGTGTTCCGGCTGGCATTGGTCGCCGGAGATTGCGGATTGTTGTTACTGGTGGGGCTGGGTTTGTTGGTAGTCATTTAGTTGATAAGTTGATTTCGCGCGGTGATGAGGTTATTGTGATTGATAATTTTTTTACTGGTAGAAAGGATAATTTGGTGCATTTATTTGGGAATCCAAGATTTGAGTTAATTAGACATGATGTTGTTGAGCCGATTCTATTAGAAGTTGATCACATCTATCATTTAGCTTGCCCTGCATCTCCTGTTCACTACAAGTACAATCCTGTCAAGACTATTATATCCTTTTGCTAAAAAAAAAAAAAATTTAAATTGGATTTATTTTGTAATGATTTTTGTGTGTTGTTTTAGTGTTTTGAGATCCTTAACTGTGAATGTTGATTTACAAGACGAATGTAATGGGTACTCTTAATATGTTGGGTTTAGCGAAGAGGGTTGGTGCTAGGTTTCTTCTTACTAGTACGAGTGAGGTGTATGGAGACCCACTTGAGCATCCCCAGAAGGAGACATATTGGGGAAATGTTAATCCAATAGGTTTGCTGCTAATTATGAGTTTTGTGCTCTTTAATGCAAAGAGAGAATGACAGTTGTAATTGATAACGGTATTTAAAACTGTTTAGGTGAAAGGAGCTGCTATGATGAAGGAAAACGGACAGCAGAAACATTAACCATGGACTACCATCGTGGTGCAGATGTTGAGGTAACTTAGTTCTATTTTCTTTTAGCACTATTGTGAACTGTACTTTTTTTTTTTACCAAAAATGTTTGGTTTTCTTAAATATCTGTACCTTTTATATTTACAATTGTTTCTGATAGGGAGATGTATGTGTGTGTCAAATAATTCAATTCTATAAACAATTTATGGGTCTGGAGTGTGCCTTTTGTGGATTTTAGTGTCATTTATTTTCACTTTTAAAGTATGCAAGAAAAGATCAATTTTGTGATTCATGGACTTGTACAATCTGTAGTTGCTATAAGATATGGTTCGATGGAAATGTCAGCATTTTGAAGAACCTTGTTCTTTTGTCATACATACGCAATGTGACTGTCTAAAAATATGACTTAGAAAAGCTTAAGATTTTCATGTAATCTGCTTGATGCATTAATAAAGGTCTGCAACAGTTGAATGACTCGTACTGTGCTTAGTGAAAACTATAAGTAGCAATCTGTTTTGGGAAAAAAAAAAAAAAGAAACATAACAATCACTATGTCAAAAAAGTCCACCTAGTTCATAGTGGATTGTGCGCATGACTTTTCTCAAGCATCTTTTTCATATACAAATTGAATGAAACCTGAGCAATTAGATAATTAGTTTGGAAAAACACATTATTGGACCCTAAACTTTTCAACTTTGTCTATTAAGCCCCTATATTTCAATTTTGTTTTATTGAGCCCTTAAATTTGTTTTTTTTACCAAGGACATTTTTAACAGATTTATTATTTTATGATATAAATCACAAACGGTGTTAATTATAGTATTGAAAAAATGGAAAAAAAATCATCACAAGATGAAATAAAAAAATTTCAGAAAAAGCAAATCTTAGAACAATTTGGATTACTATTGCTTTTCTCAACAAATAATTTCCTAGTTGAAATAGCGTTTATATATCTTATAATCTTGATGTGAAAATGAAAATAACTCTCTCTTAAATAAACCCAAGAAACGAAAATCAAGATGAAATTTAGTTCATGATCCTTTTCTAGTTGGATTCTTCCACCAAATTCATGTGCTTCAACAGTTGGGAAGTCGATAATATCACTTGTACTCTTCCATCTAACTTGATTCCTTTTTCTCCCTATTTCTCATCAATCAAATGCATGAAACCCACTCAAATTAGCAAAAATTGCTTGAACCTTAACTAATTTCAAGCTTAATGCAGTTATTACACATTGATAAAAGGTCAGAAAATTTTCGTTTTATTATCTCTCATTGAATCTTATCTGCCACAACAAAGAACAAGGATGCTTAGTTGTTGCCATCGTTTGTGACTTCGCATCTCAGATGCATAGAAAAGATATCATTCCATGTCATGGCCATCTAATTTTTTCTATTTGATGGGATTGAAATAGAAAGTAAAGGTTAAGAAGAGAAGGTATTTCATCTGCAAATTGTTGAGTTGGTGACTATGGTGGTGGTGATGAACGAATTTAAAATGGTTTATAATGTTTTAATGATTTTAGAAAAAATGGGCTTGTTGTAGAATAGGAATGAAAGATGAATATTGATATACATACATATATATGTCAAAAGAAAATAAGAGAATGAAAAGATTTTGGAGTTGGGGTTTATTGTTGAAAAGGAAAATTGAGGAACGAAGAGTGGGAAAATTATTTTGATTCAGTAAAAAAAAAAAATTGGTCAAGAATATTACAGAAATTGAATTAGAAAGAAAGACTGAATTAAATGATAAAGAAATAAAAATTAAATCAAATTAAGACTGTACTTGCTTTTTTAATTTTTCTTTGAAAAAATAATAAACGATATATATAATTTTTTGTTATCCGCTTTCCTATCACGGTGTGTGCATTACACAAATGAATGCCGTTTAAAGGTCCTCAATATAAGTGAAAGTAAATGTTGGATGGTTTAATAAAACAAAATAAAAATGTAGGGCCTCGATAGAACAAAGTTGAAAAGTTCAAGGCCTCAATAATGTGTTTTGCCAATTTGTTTTTATGCAGCACATGTTACATATCATGTTTTTTCATATGAATTTAGATGTCCAATGCAACTATTTCAGATACTTCCTCTATTATCTTTCTTTTGTCTACTTCTCAGGTTGGAAGTAGGGTGGTGGGAGGTTTTTTCCTATTCTTTCACTTTTCTTTATTTGTGAGAAAGGTTATCAATTTACTAATATAGTTTATTAATTCATTTTAACAGACATATTGTCTAAACAGGCCCATGAAAACTATTACCTGAAAGAGCTAATTTGTGTTATTAAAAGAGTTGAAAGAAACTGCCTACATACATGCACTAGTGCACACAAAGAACTTATCATGGATAGTACAATAAAAAGAATAAAATTTTCCTTCCATTTCCTTGTCTCCTGTTCCAAATTAATTCGTAATTCCTATTGAATAGCAAGAAGAAACTGCTTTGTACTGTAGACAACAAGATGTCAAGGAGAAAGCTAATACATTATTGGCCATGCTAGTCTCTTTTTAGATGCCTATACAAACATCAGATGATAATGATTCTCTCCAGCTTCACATTAACTATAGAGCAGTCTGCGAATTCAAAGATAAAATCCAACGTATTGAAATTTTTAGCTGCCTTTACACATTAAATCCTTCTAGGAGTAAGAACTAGAACGTTGATCAATTACACAAAGTATGCTAATACTGAAAGCAACGGAATTATAGTTTAACCAGAACAATTATAGTGTAACCACCAGAACACTACCTGTTTGATAATGTGTCTATTTCTGATCCTTCTTCCACAAGACCCCTATCTTATTCGATATATTCCTATTTTCTTCTTCAGTTAGTCATCATCCATATCTTCGAGTAAGGTGAATCCATAGTGCCAGTAATAGTGTTATAGTTGTCAAGTGAACCTGTTCTTTCCACAATTTTTCCATTGTTCCCAGCTGAAAACATAAGATGATCTACCTCAGCTGCCTTCCTCCACTGATCTGAATGCACCTCTAGCCTTCTCAACTTGGCTTCCATTCCTTTTTTTGCTGCCTGGCTGTGTCCTGCCGTTCAGTTACTCGCACTGCTTGCTGGCTACTCTCATTTGCTTCTTTTGTTAGATGACCAAGTTTTATTAATGCGTCTTGCTCTGCAGCCTTCGCTGATTGTGTCAATGCTACAGTTTCATCATTGATCTTACTCCTCCCTGTTTCCCCTTCTTGATTTGCATCTTAAGCGTTTCATTGTGTTCAGTTACATTCTCCAACTCTGACTTCCTACACAACAGAGTTGCCTTCATCTCTGCCAAACCGTATCCAATCGCTTTTCCTAAGCAGATTTTTCTTAACCTTCAAATTCAGTCTTTCATTTTCCTCTGAAAGCCTCTGCAATTCAGTTTCTTCATCCACATGGTTGGCTCTCAACTCTTCAATATTACTCTTAGCTTTCTTTGATTCAGCCTCTTTCGTTCCTAATTCTAGTTTCACTTAAGCATGTCTCTCTGAATGAATTCTTCCTGGTACCTGGCCTCTAGTGCAGATCTCAATGGACACATGTTTAGTTCTAAATTGAACTAATTTCTTTCTTCATTTCTCTGCTCTCTTGTTCAGATTCAATGTCCCCTGTAGAATCCACTGATTTTTTGCCACCACTATTAGCTAGATCTGTCATCAGTTCCTCCAATGACTCTGTTCAAGCTCTTGACTGCTCAAGCTCCAAAGACAAGGAGTTGTAAGCCTCCATGGCTTTGATGCCATCTAACCTATGTATTTTTGCATTTGCATTTGTTTTTTCCAATTGCTTTGGAGTTTTACTTACTAGTCCTGGGGTTTGAGCTTATAATTCCCTGCAATGACTAAGCTCAATTTTCAGTTTTCCAGCAAAGGTTCAACAAGGGAGGGTTTCAGTTAGTTTAATTCCATTCTCAAGTCCTGTAAATCTGCACGTGCTGACTGGATGTTTCGTTTTTTTTGTCTAGTTTGAGATTCCATTACCAAAGGATGTATGTCACCCAAAAGAAATCTAATGTAGTCAATTATTTATGTCACTTAAAGAGCTAGTGTAACCAAAAGATCATGACACATTGACACAGCATGTATATTTTTTTATGCTTTACTGTAAACAGAGACGAACAGCAAAGCAGTGGAAATACATGTTTATTTTTGGTTCATAAATGAAAGTGGAAAGTGTTTCGTAGTACACACGTTTATTGTTGGTTGATAAATGATAATGAAAAGTCTTTTTGAGGTCTCTCTCTCTCTCTCTCTCTTTCATTTCCTAATGTACTTTTCGTTGGTTACACGTATAGTAATCCAGTTAGGCAGATAAAGTGGATTGAGGAACAACAGTGATTTTAAGGATCTTCAATCACTTACTCCATTCAGTTGCAGAATTCCTTTTTTTTTTCCCCTTTTTGAGCTATGATGAAGATGGGGAAATATTTTATGGCATGGACATGCTAGTGCTGATAGCCACAGACTGTTAGCATAATGTTCATGTATGAAGGCCTTTGGCATGTGTAGTTATGATCCTGTCAGTGCCATATTCACGGCACCTAATCAATTGGTTTAACTTTTTACTCTTTTACATTTCTGCTTCTACACATGAGTTACTATCCTGTAGTAACTAAGAAAGGTATTGCCAATTCTGTTGGATAATCACTCTTTTCAAGTTTCTGTTTGGACAATACCTTGGCCAACAGGAAACAATGTTGAACTGAAAATTTGATTAATATGCTTTGAGGGACCAAAAAGGTAGGAAAATAAACTGCATTACTGCACCTTCGACAAAGGAACTAGAAGCTCACTACATGCATCAATTTTCTATCATACAAAAAGAAACTGAAGGGCCAATTGTAGTGGGAAAAAATGCTGAAGTTAGAATGATTTTACTTCATTTCCTACTTTATATGTGTATATATATATATATATACATATAAATCTAGCACAGTAGGGAGAGAGGAACACAAAAAGTTTGTAGGCTAACAGCTGTATAAAGTCATGAATAACCACTAGGAGTGTAATCGAATCAAGCCGACATGTGAGTTACTCAGGATAGACTCAGAAAAAAATCAAAATTGATTCGATTATTGTCGAGTCAAGCTTGAGCTCGACTCGAATAAGCTATTAAGTCGAGTTTGAGCTCTTAAATATGTGACTCGATAAACGCGCAAGTTTAATTGAGCTTGTGTATATTTACCATTTTATTTTAATATAATTATAAATATATCTTATCGAATTGAGTTTGAGCTCGAGTTTGAATATTTTGAAATATATATTTTTAAAAATTTAAAATTTTACTTAATTAATCGAGTTGAGCTCAAGTATATGAATTATTTAATCAAGTCGAACTTGAGCTTCAAAAAAAAAGCTTGATCGAGTTCAAGTCAAGTTCGAGCTTTGAGTTTAAAAGTCGAGTCGAGTTCAACCCTTACAGTGTGTTGACTTGGCTCGATTACACCCCTAATAATCACATTGCTTCTTTCTCTAGGAATGAGTCTGCATCTCTGCTTCATAATTTGGAACACAGCTGTAGATTTCACATTCTGCTGGAAGCCTAGAAAGTTACCTAATGAGAGGTAGGAGGATTATAGTCTTCATATTGGTTTTATCTTTTGCTGCTTAATGCTCTATATCATTAAAGTATAGACTGGAGGAGGATTTTAATTTTTCTCTCCTTGTTTTGATTGGACAAATGGGTAAAGGGCATTTTAATTTTTTTCTCTTCTTTTGATTAGATGAAAATGGGGTAAGGAAAAATAAGAAGAAAGTAACTCAAAGATTCAGCAATCAAAGGAAAATTGTCCAATGAAAATAACTAAATTTGTCCTGATTTTTTGGCATGAAAAGAAATGGGTTGATTGTATTTATAGTGCGCTCTTAGTGGCTAATTTGTTTACCTCATCAAAGACCTGTTTCCATCATCCAAGTGTGGTTATTAGGTAACTAAGGTTTACTTTGTTGAAAATAAGGTCACCATACAGATGCACACCCATTCAGAAGAGTTCTTAATCTTGCCCTTGTTTCCTCACTTAACTTGTGTTTTAATGTTGACTGTTAATGTTTGTAGGTTCGCATTGCTCGCATTTTTAATACATATGGACCTCGGATGTGTTTGGATGATGGCCGTGTTGTTAGCAATTTTGTTGCTCAGGTATAATGTTTTCGGATTCAATATAAAGGCATTGGACAGTAACAGTTAAAGTGAAATTTTTAACTGCTGGTTACTTCTGGGTTCATTGTTTCTAACTGCTTTAAGAATGTCCTTAGGCCATTCGCAAACAACCTTTGACTGTTTACGGTGATGGGAAACAAACCAGGAGCTTCCAATACGTGTCTGACTTGGTATGTTTAATATTTACCTATGAATTTTCTCAATATATCGTTTAATGTTAGATCACTCTGGAATAGCTGTTACTTTCGCATGATTTTTTTTATTTGTTAATAAACTATGTTTTATGGGACTTTTGAGGTGTCAGTTTCTTGAATTCATAACAGAATTTCTCTAGTTTTGTTGGCTGCTTTTGGTATTTCTAATTGAAGTGACACTCCAATGATAGGTTGATGGACTGGTGGCATTAATGGAAAGTGAGCATGTGGGGCCTTTCAATCTTGGCAACCCAGGGGAATTCACTATGCTAGAACTTGCTGAGGTATGCCTTTCTTTGAATTTTTTTGGTTGCTTTTATTTATTTTTTTTATTTTTTATTTTTTTATGTTTGCTCTTTCGAAGAGCCAAATGGAGCCACCAGTAGTTCATTGTCTACTAAAGCAATGGGTTTGTTTATGTTGAGGGAGAGATTGACTCTTAAAGTTTATATTGGCTTAGTTTTTTGCTTTAATGTATAGGTTGTTAAAGAGACAATTGATTCAAGTGCAACAATAGAATTCAGACCAAATACTGCTGATGATCCACATAAGAGGAAACCAGATATCAGCAAAGCAAAGGAGCTGCTAAACTGGGAGCCAAAAATTTCACTGAGAGATGGGTTGCCCCTCATGGTAAATGATTTCCGGAATCGTATTTTGAATGAAGATGAGGGGAAGGGCTTCAAATGAAATGACAAGAGGAAGAAAGCAGTATGTATAGTGTGAAAAGCATACATGTATGTTGATTCTTTTCTTGATCGTCATAATCTACGCTACAGTTGAAATTATAGCATATATTGCGGTTGAAATTATAGCAATGTGTCATGTATCTGTTATTTTTTCGGATATTCTTTTTCTTTTATATGGCAATTTTTTTTCCTCTTGCGCGCACCTCTAATGGTCAAAAGGCTATATCAACTTGTAAGTTCTGATATCATGAGTGCAATGGAAAAGATGAGAGCATCATGGTAATGAATGGATATTTTGCCTTCTCATATTAGTGAATACAAAAAGCTGCTTCAATTTCATTTTTGTGGGTCTTGGTGTTATATTGTTATGCAATTTTTAGTTGGGTGATTGGAAAGCAGCCAGTTAGTGCTTTTGTTATTTACCAGCCAGATTGCTCTTGTGATTATGTAGATCGTTTACTTACAGGAAAGAAAAGAATAAATTTTTTATATATCTTTCAAAGTTTTTTTTTTTCAAGAATTTCTTATATTATGTTAGTTTTAATTAATATATTTTGTTAATATTTTGTACGTGAAGTTTTTTTAATAGTACATTATTAATTCGTTTCACTTGAGTTAATAACTAAAATATTGAAACAATTAAAATATATTATGGTATTAATATTATTGTTTTATTACGATATTAAGATTTATGTGTTGAATTATTAAAACTAGTCGTCAATTTGTGCTTTGTGTGGGCAATAAATAATATATATATTTTTAAATTATTTTAAAATAAATAATTTTAATTTTAATAAATTATAAATTAATCAAATAATTTATAAAAGTGAGCAACCTAAAACCTCATTCTAATAATTTTGTTTGGTTATTTTTTTTTATTAAGATTATGTATATTTTTAACATACATGATAAAAAAATATTTTTACCTTACACCATGCATGGCAACACAAGGGCAAGGGGAAGTGAAGAGAATATAAAGGGAAAGGAAAGGAAATTTTTGGTCCAATTGTATTTGAATAATAAAAGATAAATGGAAAGGTAAAGTAAGGAGAAATATTAAAATTATGTTTTGATAAGTAGAAGGAGAATGGAATAATAATTGTAAAAAGACAACTAAACCTATATATTACACTTATATAATACATATTCCCACATTTATATTATATAATAATTTTGATATTTTAAATTATACACATATTTTGTTGATTCTAAGAATGTCAAATTATTATTCTTAACTTCATCTTTTTTTTTAATTAATTATACTTTTGCTTAAGTAGTTCTTCATATAAAATTTCATCACTTTCTACACATAATTCCAACAATAAAAAAAAATTAGAAACAAACCAAGAAAAGAAAAAAATTCAACGCATAAACATTGAAGAAAGTAATAATCAATAAATTAAAATATAAACAACACATAAATAGATACAACATATTATTTCTCTTTAAAAAAATATAAAATAGTTACATCAATTTGAAAACTTAGAACAAGCTAACCACAACAAATGGGGAAAGAAAGAACAACAAATTAGAAAAAAAAATCTAAAAAAATTAAGAAAAAGAGAAGTTATTTTAGAATTATCAATAAAATAATAGGGATAAAAACATCTACTTATATAAATTGATTTCCCCTCTTAAGAGGGGAAATTTTTTACACCCCAATTTGGGGTGTAATAATTTTTCCCTTCTGTAAGGGGAATGAGGGGCATAATTCTCCTTCAATTCACTTCCCCTTAAGGATATTTATAGTTGTCAAATAATATAAAATCTCTTTCTCCTTCAATTCCCTTTCCTTCCCCTTATTTTCCCCCGTCCATGCATAGTATTTTAAATAAAAGGGGAAAATATATTTTTCAGTTGAATAAAATATATTTTAGGTAAAGTAGAAATATTTTTTTACGGAGTAGGAAAGTGGTGTTTTAGATATAATAGAATTATAGTGTCAAAATGTATGTTTTAAAATAAGGAATTCTTATATTTTTTTATGGAAAAATAGTGAATTTTAATAATTCAATACATACTAAATTATGGAGATGAACAATTGTCAAATTTTGGACTTAATGAATTTAGAGATTTTGTACTTTACGTAAATTGTAAATAATATACATATTTTAAAATAATTAATTAAATAATTTTAATTAATTAAAACTACAATTTAATTAAATATAAAAATAAAAACTTAAAAAATCATTACAATAATTTTGTTTTATTATTTTTTATTAAGATTACATATATAATTTTTAATATGTATAGTAATAATAATAATTGAATAAATAAAAGAAAAGAAAAGTAAAAAAATAGTTAAAAAATGATATTTCAGTTAGAATAAAAGACAGAATTTTTTATGGAAAGAAAAAGTAATGTTTTAGATGTAATAGAATTAGAGTGTTTTACATAGAACATGTGTCTTCTGAAATAAAAATTTTTATACTGAAAAATATTGTGAATTTTAATAACTTAACACATAAAGTGAATGTTGAATTATGAATAGAGACATTTGTCAAATTTTGGATTTAATGACTTTAGAACTCAATATATATCTCTTATGTTAAAATACACATATTTTTATTACATTTGACTAAAATATCCCTCTTTTTTAATTACAAACACCTTTCCCTTTTTACATTTGATGTAAAAAGTAAGTAATCTATAACTTCTCAACTATTTTCTATTTTTTTTTTATTTTATATATTCAATTATTATTATTACTATGTATATTATAGTAAAAAATTTAATCAAATAAAATTATTACAATAACTTTTTTAATTATTACTTTTATATTTGATTAAATTGTAATTTTTAATTATTAAAATAATTAAAATAATATTTTAAAAAATATATATTATTTATAGTCCACGCTTTATTATATATTTTTTTAATTAAAGTTAAAAAATTTTAATTAAATGTATATGGAAGAGTAATGTTTACTGTTGAATTATAAATGTAACTTTTTTTATTAGATTATAATTGTTGTTAAATGTTCATTATTTTAGACACGTTATACATTGAATAAATACACTCATTTATAATTTTTTTAAAGTAAGCAGTTTTAATATTATTATGTACTCTTACTGTGGGAGCAAATTTGACAAAATGGTCCCATCAAGACTTAAGGGACGGTTCTTATTAGTTATTACCCATTTATATGTATAAATTTTAAATTATAAAAGTATCAAATTATATTTATGTTATTTGATATTTTTATTAAAGAATACAGAATTAAAAATTAGAAATGTATGTGTGTCTGGATTATATGCATTTAGTACGTCTTTATAAAATTGTTACAGTTTTTAAATTTTAAAGTCTCTGAGTATTTTATATATTAATTTAAAAAAAAATAGGAATAGATAAGTATACTTATTTTATTTTACTTGTGTTTAAAAACATGATTTCATGAGTTTCCTAAAAAAATGATTTGTTGAGTTGCTATTTTTAATAGCAACGATGTAATTTTTGATAATTTTATTCTGATTTTTAAAAAATATTCGAATTTATTAATTTCTGATAATTTAGTATACGCTTTTATTTAGTCAAAATAAGTGAAAAGGTTAAATGAGGTATTTATAAATGTCAAATCACATCTTTATATGCACTTTTATTTTTGAATTTCTTTTATATTTTAAATTAGTTGTTATTAGTAGAATATTTACGTTTATTTGGGTAAACATTTGTGAAATTTTCTTCATAGAAGTAGTTTTCATCTCCGTGGAGTTTTTTTAATTTTCGTTAATAAATGTTTTGAAAGATAAAAATAAATATATGAATAGAGAGAATCATACCTCCTTGCTAATTTTTTTAAGTGACGTATCAACATGATCAAAGAATATTTGAAAAAAAAATTCTTTCGATATTTTTATATTTTGAATGTAATATTCTTTTTATTTCAAAATCCATTCTTAAGAAAAGAATATTAATATATATGTTGAAGTGTGGAACAAATTTGAGATAAATGGTTTGTGTGTGTGTGAGGGTGGAGATGCAAGTGTTGGCTTTTGAAGTTTGCCGACCAAGATGCATCAGTTCAATGGTTGTGCTTTTTGAAATAGATAAGTAATGGTGACGGCAGTGATTGAAGGATGGTCCTATGGACAATTGAATATGGCTCTGGCTCATATAAAAGTAGAGCTGCGGTCCTCCACTTTGGAACTCTTTTTTCCAACTTGTCCTGATGATCTCATTTGCTACATTTTCACCAAATAAAAGTTTTTTTTTTTTTTTTTGTCTTTTGATTTAAATGATTTTTTTTTTTGAATAAACGATTTCATTAAGAAACCAACAACACCCAAGGATGGGAAACAAGGACTACCAGGAGATAGTTACAAAATCAGAGGATGTGGCATCATGACATCCTGGCAGGGGCTACCACAGATCAGTAACTACTATTG
Organism: Mallotus repandus; assembly: GCA_949671775.1. Taxonomy (NCBI): domain Eukaryota; kingdom Viridiplantae; phylum Streptophyta; class Magnoliopsida; order Malpighiales; family Euphorbiaceae; genus Mallotus; species Mallotus repandus. The sequence goes on from CATIWM010052798.1 coordinate 54,923, forward strand.
ACAACAAAAAGGATGGAGAACACATCCTGATGTTACTGGAAAAATACATCAGCACCAACACAATTCTAAAAAACTAAAATATCACCAACAAAGCTCAAAATGAACTAAATGGAGCCACTGATCTTACTAAAACAGACAAAGCCTAGTAATGCGAGTGACTCCATATTGCTATAGAACTAGGTAGCACCCTCATGGTTGCTGGAATCGACGGTGGCGTCATTAGCTGTCATGGTTTGTTAAGATTGACACTGACCTTGATCCTTATGACATGATCAAAGGCCAAATCTGAATAGAGTGTGTTATCAATCTCTATTAACCCTATGAACAAGGTATTAGCAACTTTTCGGGCAATTTTTAGAACAGAGTTGGCTTAAAGGAAGGCCAGCCGTCTGTACCCAGAAGCATTCCTAATCGAAATGTAGCTCATCTTCTGCCAGACCTGGATCCCATTCCTTCATAACCAAACGGTTCTTATGTACTGTCCACAGAGCCCTATTTTTAACTCGCTCGCAGTCAGCTTACTGTGGAAAGATGAAGATGAATGTGTTCTTGCCCTTCATTGCTTGGACTTGAAATTCAGAAATAAAACCCCATGCTTGGGACAGGATATGCAATGCCAGATTAGGCGAGAAAACTCTGGAACTAAATATCTTCCTAACCATGCGATGTTTAAGCTTTTCCAAAAGAGGGGGAAGAACAGTTGTTAGCTCTAACTCAGCTGAGACTTCTTCATCGTTCACTGTAGGCGCTTCTTAGTGAACAAGCAGAGGAGCTTTAGAACTTGAACTGGATGCCATTTAACCAAACTAAAGGAAGAAACGAGTAGGCAGTAGAGTAAATGAACTTAGTAAATAGAGCAAACAGAAAATGACTTTAAGCTCTCTGAAGGAACCACACAAAGACTCACTGCATAGCACTCAAACGAAACACTTCACGAATCAATGACACACCACAGTTGACAGTTCTTGATACAACAAGATACAATAAAAACCTTGATTTAAATGATTTACTTAAGTAGGATGGTGAAAAATTCATTGCAAAATCTTGCAAATAAAGTAAATTATCTCATATATTTTTCAATTAATTGAAATAATAAGATGTGGGTCTGTTTCAAAATTAAAAATTAAAATTAAATTCTTTTTTTTTAGATGAAAATTCATAAAATCTTTTTTCTTGCCCTAAAAATTCTAATACAAAATTAAAATTCCAACTCTTTGAAAATGATATCTTACTGATGCTTCAAATTTCTTCGGTTTATTTGCGTATAAAAAAAACTCAAATTAATTTTAGAATAATGAAATTTTTATGTTGATATGCAAATTGAAAAAAAAAATGATAAAAAGTGTTTTGTTCTATCAAGGTTGTTTAAATTGTTATAAAATTACAAAGAGAGACATTGTATCTCCTTTTCTCTTTTTTTTTTTCTAATATTTTTCTTTTGTTCCATCACATGGTAATTTTTCTAATGAGGGGTATACATATAGTAATAGTAATTCATCTGATGAAATAAGAATTCCTTATCTTGAAATCTTATTATTCTTCTTGGATTGGCATACTTGTTCCTTTACATGATTTTGTACTTCTTCTGGGTCTTTAAAGGTTAGACTTCCTGAACCTGATGATAATTTTTACTTACTATTTTTCCCACTGTCATCTGTAACTCTATTAATGATGGTAGCCGTCTACTTTCCCTTTTAATTGTTCATTTAATGTTGATTTTTTTAATTTTATATAATCTTTCTTTTATTTGTAGTTCATTTTTTAATTTATTTAATATCTCAGTTTAATTATTATATATTGTTAAATAATTTTGTTCATTTGGATAAGTGTGGACACCCTCGGTTTGGTTGGTCTACAACGAAAGTCTAGTAATGAGATAGTATGGATATTGAATGCAAAAAGGCCAGAAACTTTTTTTAGAAATGGACTCGATAGCTTAAAATCCTTAGTTAAGTCCAAAAACCAAGCCAGGACCCAAAACTTTAAATTTAAACCCAAAAGCCAATTTGGCCCAAAGGCCTAAATCAGGTTTGGGCATTGGTGAGACAACGCCTCATCAAAGAAGCAGCGCCTCTTTGTAGCCTACCTCTATTGCATTAAATTCCATTTATGGTTGCATTGAACAAGGGATGGGCCCATATTATCTCTAATCTACAGGTTTGGACGTAAAAATAAGACTTTTGGTGCAGAATTAAGCTATAAAAGGGAAGAAAATGATGAAAAATGATGATTTTTTTTTTTATCATTGGCTTAGTTTTTGGGAATTTGAGAAAAGAAAAGGTAAGGAGCTTAAAAGGGGGGTTGGGGTGGTTAGTAAGGGGAGGTTGGCCATTTTGAGAAGAAAAGAAGAAGAAAAGAAAGAAAAAAAAAACGTTCTTGAGTAGAGAAGGAGGAAAAGAGAGAAAGAAAAAGAAAAAGAAAAAGAAGAAGAAGAAGTAGAGTCTTAAGCTTGAGAATCCATTTTCTTGAGGAAAAGAAGGAGTTCTTACATTCAAGATCATTTCAAATAACAAACCAAGCTCTGAGAGCTAAGTTAGGAGCTCAGAAATTGATCAAATCAGTGAGAATTCTTATTTTTAAGCTTCAAGTTCTTCATTTTATATAAAGCTTTATCTTTGATTTTCATTACTTTTTTTTTTGTTTATTGTTTATTTGAAGTCATATTAAAGCATGAGTATGCGAAGTACTGAGTATTAATGGTCAATCTTTGTGTATTTGCATCAAACTTTGCTTATTTGTGTTAGTTTCTAAGTTACTTAGAAATTAAGATTTATGTAGTCTATGTTGTGCCTATTGAAGAGGCGTCGCCCCTTCACATCGAGGTGACTTAAAATTGCCTCTTACCCTTGATGAGGCGTTGCCGCTCTAACATAGCTAAACTTGAGTTAGCTTGTTTTGTATTACATTCATTTCATATGATTCGAGTTTTCCATGCGTTTATTGCATGTTATATCTCTAATTTTACATGTAATTACCATAATATTAGGTTTAACTAAGTGTTAATTCACATTTAAATGAATATTTATGTCAATCTTGCATAAATTTAACTTGATTTCTTTTATAGGCAATAATTGTTATTGTGTAAGGAAGAACTAATTCTTGTTTATTTCAGGATTTTAACATGATTTTCAATTAAGGAATGTTTCATTCCTTAATTAGTTCTTGAGAGGGTTTAATTTTGGTTTATTTTCGATTTATTGTATTCTTATAATCAAAAGATTGTAATCTCTAATCCTTCCCCTTATCATTTGAATGTATGATTGTAAATTCTTTACTATTATTTGTAATAAGTGTTGGGTTAATAAGCATGAAAATGACTAATGTGCAAACTTGGACATTAAATATAATATTGAAAATGACTGCAATTCAACGATAATAAGGAAATAATTTAATAATCAAAGATAATAAAATGCAAAACACACATGGAGGCCAACCACAAGGTTGGGTGGGCATTCAAAAACCCATACCCAGTTTCCGAACCCGATCTCTGATGACAGCTTCTTAAAACCTCTGTGGAATACAATTTTTGCACAGTGTGTCCCAGCTTTCATCCAGGTGGCGACTCCATCTCATTTTATGCCCCAAGCCTATTATGTATTTCCTAGTGGGCCTCGAGCTCACACAGTGTCGTGGTTGCCAAATACTTGGGCGTGCGCTAGACCCCGCCACTTATAGTGGCGATTCCACTAGGGATAGAGAAACTGATTCCAAGTGTTTTGTAATTTATAATATTCAATTATTTCTTTATTTCCTTTGCATTTGTTACATTCACTATACTTGTTCACACAATGAGCACAATAGTCCCGAATAAACCTATAATAATCATTGCTTTGCTGCCTACGTTTCACTCAAACCCGGTGGTGAAGTATTTGATTATTGACATTCATAACATGTACTTATCCACGTCGCACGAACCTTTGAGTGGGGAGACGTAATGTATGTATATAGCTGTGGGAGCCGAAGCTTATTACCCTTAACTCAGCTCATGTAATGACTTAGTAACCTCCATTAGGATTTTTTCCAAATGTGTGTGATTTAAGCCATATAGTAATCCCTGAAATAAAGCCCAAGACCATTAA